>JOMC01000071.1:132198-362106 GCA_000812125.1 Aspergillus ustus
AGAAGCTCTCTGGATTTGGTAACTGTCTCGGAGCGAAGCTACGTACGTATATCCTCCAACCACGTGACTGGCCGCCCACATACAGAGCACAGCCGGCAGCTGATTCAATTGTGTGGCGAGTATGTCGGAGAGAATATTGGAGGTGAAGAATATGAATGCATGCATATGAAGAGGCCCCGATCAGAAGGCCGGAGGGGGGTGGGGGACGGGAGGAACTATGTGCACGCGCCTCCGGCCCCCAAATACGTACGTACCAAGAATGTCATGCAGACATTGACAGACCCGCCTTCACGGTGTTTCCTACACGTCGTAGCCCGGTACTCGCCGGCGGCGGGCTGGGGGTCCAAGGGTTGTTGACGGAGAAATGGGCTTTGCCAATCGCAGCCCTTAAGCTGGTCTACGCCGATGATAAATTGGGCTGCGCGGAGAGGATTTATACCCTCTTCCCAATTATTGCAAACCGAGAATTCGCAGATCTTCTAGCGTATAATGTAGTTGTGCGTAACTCGGTCTCGGTTGGCAGGTATGTGTAATGCGTAAGGGGCAGGCGGAAATGCAATGCAATGCTTAAACGGAGGATGGTATACTGAGAGAAGTATAGAAGCTAAGAAAACAACATCAAAAAAAAAACCCTCGTGAACGTGTTAAGTAGGCAATAAAATGTTCAGCGCGCCAGCGAAGCGTATATGACTAGTCCCCCCTCATCAAGACCATAAAACATAAAGCCACCATGCGACCCTCCCAACATCCAAGACACAGGTCAATACTGCTTCAACCTCTCCATAATCTCCCCCGCCAACGCCGCAAGTGCCCCCCGCATGGCGCTCTCCATCCCTTCCAGCGCATCCGTCTGATGAACAATCTTCGGCGCGAGATGATTCACAAAACTCTGCAGCCTGCACAGCTCGCTAACGATTACCCGCGACGGCACACGTCCACTCGAGATGATGCTATGCGCGAGTTTCGAGACCGTATCCGGGTCGACGCAGTTCCGCTTCGCCGAGGAAGAGGAGGAGGAGGACTCATCGTTGGTCTGGCGCTGTAGCGCGGTTGCGTAGCGCTCCAGGATGTTGAGCACGGCGAGAGAAAGGATCGCGAGTAGGAAGCTGTTTTCTGTGCAGGGTGCGCAGGAGAGCATGCGGCGCACGGCTTCGATGTTGATTTTGTGTTGAAAGAGGACGTACAGGGCTGTGTTGGTGGTGGGGAGGGATGGGGTTGGGGAGGTGTTGATTGACGAGAGGGTTCGGAGGAGAGTGAGGGCGCGGGGGACGCAGATGCAGGTGAACTGCAGGGGTGAGGTGGGTGTGTCGCTGGGCTGAACATTTGCAGGGGGTGGTGGTGTGGGTATACTGGGAGGATTGAGAGGCTCTCCGGGTGGTTCCAGTTCCATGGGTGGTGAATTGGTGGCATTGGCGTTCGATGGGCCGGGCTCGGCTTCCTCCTGCATAGGAATTGAAGTATTGCCCGTAAGAGCATTGGTGAGGGCGTAACTGCCTGGGATAGGACGTTTCAAAGAACCCGTCATGAGCCGATCGATCTCATCGTCGTGCAGCTGTGGGACCAGATTGAAGTCTCCAGGTACCGAAAAGGCGTGTGGTGAGTAGGCTCCGTCTCCATCCTCGGGCAGGTACACAGACCAACCATCCTGGCCCGATAAAGTGGAGGTGGGGCCTGTGCTATCGTCCGAGTGGAGAGGCTTCTTGCCATCTTTGATAGCGCTTTCACCTTCAGACGGAGCAGTTGAAGAACCGGTTTCTACAACGGGCGTTGGAGTGGTTCTCGACGAGCTGTTTCGGCTTGTACAGCTGGTCGAATGGCCGGTACCATGTTCACGCCTCCGTCCGGGGCGCCGGGCGAAGAAGTACTGACAGTCAATCCCGCGCTCTTCGCACCGGGAACATCTAGGCCGGGTTTTGGAACATCTCAGCTTGGACATGGCGCACGGAACGCAGCTGTCCCGTAGTCTGGTGCATGGCAGGGCGCTAGGGCGTACCCTCGACATTATTGGGAGGTCTAGTGATTGCAGAGTCGCACAAGGGAGGAGCTGGAATTGAAATTCAAGATGGGCATGTCCGGATGCCAGCAGTTGCTGACCAATTATTCTAATGTTAGGCGGGCAGTTAAGTGGCTCGGGGGAATATTGAATTAGTAATGGTCACCACTGTCATGTCAGCCTGCCTAATGCGCTTAGGGTTAGCTCCCCCCCGGCTCTTACTAAACGGCCCGAGGGAACAGGTACATAACTAAGTATACTACGTACATGACCCGGTTTAGTGGCGACTTTTCAAACGTTTCGTTATAAAATCACTCGAACAGTGTTAACCAAAGAAGAAGACAGTTCGACTGCGGTTTCCGAAGATAAGCAGAACGATGTGGTCCTCGAGGATGCGACGGGTTCCCCGTGTCTGCTATTAAGGGAACTATCCTCTTGGGGACATGACTGAAGTGTTGGACATAGTATAGTAAAAAGTCCTTGCACGCAATCTCAACTGAATCCTCTTTCAAATTCCTACGCCATCATAGACACCACCGGCATAACCGACGACGCGGGCTGGTTGGCCGCGCCTGCTTCCTCCACGTCGGAAGTTCCTCCCCGAAGTGGGGCAAGGTATTGTATACAAGTACCCGAACGCACAGATCATCTCTTCGGGTGTTTCTATCCTTGGCCGGAAGCAACAGCACCCAACAGCGCGGCGACAATTGTCGGTCGAGCCCCTTCAGCGTGGAGGCCTGTTTTAGCAGACTCAGTGGATCAGTCACTCACGTTCAGCCATGTATGTGACGCTTAGTTACTGGGATGTGGATGTCGGGGTGTATTTTCCCGACGATGATCGAGCCCTTGATCAGTGAACCTTCTTCGCTACCGGCTCGATGCTCAGCGGGTTCCAGATGATGAATACGCGCCTTTCTTCCAGCCCCTAGGAGCTCACCGGCGGTCTCCTTGAAACCATCGATTGGCACTGCCCTGTTCAATACCATGGATGTCGTGTCGGTACCTCCAAGGCCCCGGTATATCGGCCTACGACGTTATCCTTTTAACGGTGGATCAGTCTAAGGAGTCAGGTCCGCAAATTCGCGCCTACGATAGGAGTTACTGAAACGTCCTGCAAGCGTCTGATTCCTGATTTATTCCCTAGCTCACGTATTTGTGGCTAGTCAAGAACTCAGTGAGCGGCGCGTACTTCGTAAACCAGCCGCACAATCGCTCTTCGCGAACTGCATGCTAGGTAACGCTGCGCGACAGCTATACAACGACCATTGATGCAGTCCAGGTCCTGAATACAGGAGCCCTAAGATCAGACGCATCTTCGCGGGCGGGGATCTGTGTGTGGCCCGTGCGGCGTACATGGTGGGTATCAAGGGTTGTTGCGTTGTCGTATGGCGGGGGCGGCGATTGAAACCCCTGGTAATATAGACAGTGAGGTAGGAAGAGAGTTGTTGTCTTGGTCCTGCTGTTTAGCTGGTAGGAAAGGGAGGGGTCACTGGGGGGCCGTATGGAAGTAGATGTGGCTGCGGCGAGACGACACCTTGTTGGAGGAATGGAGCTACTATAGTATTATATTTAGAAGAGGGACGGACGTGCGCGATCCTCTGGAATGCCATATGTCATGCTCTGGAATAATAATACAACTTTGTACGACTGTGGACCCTGAGAGTGGGTCTCCTTTTAATGGTGACTGGCCCGGTCGCGTATGCGTGGATACTGAGTTGTAGATCGCTAACAGTAAAAAGACATATGGGGTGGAGGATATACACGCCGAGGTACCTTAATCCATAACGGGAGTTGCTCAGTCTTGGGTTGCAGCGTCCCTTTTCAGCCGCACGGGGGCTGAAGCGGAAACAGGAATACAAAAAGAAAGCCTTGATGAAGCGTCCTTCAGCCGTCCACCCAATAACTGAGTTAGTCATGGCTCTCCAGCGCTCTCTGTATACCCGCCACCCCTTCAAATTCCTCTATACGACATGTTTCCTGGTGACCCTTCCGTTGCGCGTCGCAGGCATCGTCCTCTACTATCTCGTGCCCGCCACCCGACGAGGGCGAACATTCCAGACGGCGTTAGTAACGAAACTGATCTACCTCTGGTTCAGGTTTGCGACCACCGTTGAATTCCGCACGTCGAAATCGCTGGAACCGGGCGCGGAGCACGACCGCTTCGTCCTGATCGACCCTGAGAAAATAACTTCCTCCGGAACACCATCGCCATACACAGGACCCCTCGCCTCTAACCCCGCCATCAAGCCCAGCAAGATCGCCGCCTTCTGGTACAATACGCCTACAGTCCCACAGCACGACGAAACCCCGCCCCCACCGCTGGTCATCCTCCACTTCCACGCCGGCGCATTCGTCCTCGGCGGCGCGCGCACAAAGACGGAAGCAAACTGGGGCCCCGTCACGCTAGCCAAGCAGCTCAACTGTCCGATCCTAATGCCGGAATACCGCCTCTCGAATACACAGGACGAAACCACCCGGTTCCCCGCCGCATTCCAGGACGCAGTCACGGCGTACACCTACCTCCTGCGCACCCTGCACATCCCGCCCGAGAATATCGTCCTTTCCGGCGACTCCGCGGGCGGGAACCTCGTCCTCGCTTTGCTACGGTACATCGCCGAAAACCACAACCCGGAAACTATGAACCTCCCCCCACCCCGCGCCGCCCTCCTCTGGAGCCCCTGGGTCGACTTAACAGTCTCGAGCTCCGCAGTAGACGCACACCGCAACATCTCCACAGACTTCATCTTCGGCGCCCTCAACGACTGGGGCGTCACCAGCTACATCCCCGCGGGCTGGACCGCCGACAATAACCCGGATTTCGGATATATAAGTCCGCTGGGCGCGGAATTCCGCACGCCCGTGCCGATCTTCATCCAGACTGGTACGGCGGAGGTCCTGTATGATTCGAATGTTGCGCTTGCGCACGGATTGCGCCAGGCTGGGTGTGGGGTTGAGCTTGTGGAGATTGAGAGCGCGCCGCATGATGCGTTTCTGGGTGGAGAGGGGATGGGGTTTGGGGATGCGATGGTCGGGGTTTTCGAGAGGGTTAGGGTGTTTGTTGAGGCGGCGGGGAAGTGAGTGAGATGGAGGGAGTGAGATGGTGGCAGGGTAAGAGGAGGAGGGGTAGATACTGTACATACATAAATGGCTATCCACGGACAGGACGGGTCTGCCATGAGCGTCAGCATCGGCATAGAATGTGAGGCCGCGATGTCTAAGTCTATCTTTTCATGACAGAGTTGAGTGGGTGGTATAAACAGTTCATACTATGTATGGTATATAGAGTGGAGAATTCTATTCACGATCCCACCAACTTAACATACCTAATACCTTGCATCAACTACCTACTGCACAAGCGCTCCCCCACTCGAATGTACACTGGCCCCCGTAACATTCGAATCGCGCATAAGATACAAAAACGCCTCGGCCACCTCCTCCGGACTCCCCACCTTCCCCAACAACGCCGACTGCGCTATGAACTCCGCGCGCGCCCTCCGCTCCTCAATCTGCTCGCCCCACATCTCCGTCTCCGTCGCACCAGGGTGCACAACATTCACACGGAGAAGCGGCGCAAGATCCAGCGCCAGCCCGCGCGTTAGCCCGTCCAGCCCCGCGGCTAAGGTCGACGCAGTCGGCCACCCTCTCATCGGGCGTTCGGCGAGCCGGCCGCCGCAGAAGGTTAGGCTGGAGGTGGAGCTGGGGGTTAGGAAGCGGGGAGCGAGTTTTGCGAGCAGGGTGGGCACGACGAGGCGCAGGTGTGCGCCTTCGAGGAGGGAGGCGCGGTCTGTTTCGGCTAGGGTTTGCATGTCGGCGCGGCCTGCTGTGAGGATTATGTGGTCGAGCTTTTTCGTCTGAGATGTGGCCTCGGTGAGCAGGGTTTCGAGGTGGGTTTCGACGTCTGGGGTCGAGAGGTCAATTGTGAAGCCCTTGATGTGTGCGTCTGGGAGCGAGGACTTGAGGGAGGCGATGGTGTTGGCGACACGTGTAGGGTTCGACGAGGCGATGGACACGAGGGCGCCCTGCTCGGCTGCGAGCTTTGCGACGGCGGCGCCAATGCCGGATGAACCGCCGATGACGAGGACTGAGTGGCCAGAGATTGAGGGCATGGTGATCATGTGTGTATGCTTGGGGGGGTTGCTTTCAATTGCTCATTCAGTGGTTGAGATTCGATTGTTGTTTGTTCTGGCGAGCGGGCCAAAGGCTTGTTATATACTTCTGACGCCGTCCATATCTCCGATATACATACGTCACTTGCTATTCGGTTTACTCGACTCTTACAGGCTCTTTAACAGTTGTGCACGGTGACTCATTAACCCGAGGGGCTGCACAGTGAGACATCCGTGTTTAACTCCGTTACCTCCGAGTCACTCATCTAACATGGAATTATTGTTCTCACAGGGGGTAGTAGAATCGCACAAGAGCGGTGAATGCTACCTAGAAGGGGGAGGCTTGATTCTGTTGGCGAGTCTGAACGGATGAAATAAGAAATGGCAGCTGGGAGGTCATGGAATTGGACATTTTCCAGCCAGACAACTTTCAGCCTTTTACTCTATCGATGGGAACTGCTGGGGTGTGTAGCTGCTAAGTATTTCTTTAGATGGGAGAATCATTGTGTATGGAGGTGCTTCATGGTGATTAAAGTAGGCTAAGTCCGTCGGGGTTGCCTCCGGCTTCCTTTTCGACATAAGTTACTGGGGTCTCGTTAGCTTTGGGGTTAATCTTTTGTGTTAGTTCTTCGGTAGGATAGTCTCCAGGTATAAAATAAAAAGGATGTACGGGTCTTCTCAGTGTTTTCTCAAATATGCCATGGGCTTAAGGTAAACAAGATGATATATATCTATATGTATACTACTAAAGTTTGAACATTTACAGTTTTTGGCAACTTGGGCAAGGCTGAACGCGACCCGCACTAACATGCGTACAGCTGCGCTAAGGGGCAAATGAGGTTACTTTCTAGTGTTGGGGAAGGTGACGGCACTGCACATTAGGAGGGGCAAGGCTGTGCAGTTATCTCTGACACTGTCCGAATTTAACAATACTTCTCGCAGTTATTTCAATGGATGCTTCGCCCTTCCAGTATATTATTCCGACTATTGAATTCCTTCCCGCTTTTCGTACCTTGGCTACTAGTATCCAATCCTCTGAAGACGCCTCATAATGCGTAGCAATGTCCTTGGAATATGCCGCTGCGCACCAGGCTAATATCGCCTTGAGCCTCAGTACCTAGGTAGCCTTGCGGTCGGGCATGAATGCATCCCAGAACCCGCACACAGCCTGATAAGAGCCTCATTGTGCCTTCTGCCATATCTTACCGTGCCACAGCTGAATACTCCCAACTTTTTTTTTCTTTCTTCCTACTCTCCCACCCCAAATTATTCTAACCCTCATTTGAAATGGATCATCTGCGCCGTCCTCTCCAAGCCGTTCTCCCAGCCCGAAGAACAACGGACGAAGAGTCGCCAGCTGGAGATCAACCAGCCTCGGAACCGATTCTAGATGACTACCGCGAACGGTTCTATTATTCGAAGCAACATTTGATCACGAGGGTCCTCTGCCTTCTTCCTCTTCTCCAAGATGGTCTATCCCTGCCGACAGCCGTACATTTTCGGCCGTCGAGGAGACTTCTACTCGGACACGTTAACCCGCTCGTTAGATGGCAGCTGGGAGCTTCAGAACAACAAAGTATCTACACTCCTCCTACACGGGTACTAGTACAGACTGCGCGGCAGAATAATAATGGTGCTTCTGGAGACGAAGAACAGATTTTAAAACAGAGTGCAGAAGCGGGTAAAGAAGAAGAAAAAGAAGAAGCCAAGACAGGATCCCGAAAGCTCAAGCTCAAGTTCAAGAACAAGCCCCGCCACGACATCCGAATCACTAGACACAACGAGCGTTTAGAAGCCCTTAAGAAAGCGCTAGAGCCAATGACTCCAGAGAATGGATCGCCCGTCGTTCTACTGTGCTGGCGTGAGGAAGAAAAGCCTTCCTCCTCCTGCTCGATCATGCCGGTACCAGTTGCGCACCCGGAGGATGGACTTGCTACGTGGACGGAGTTGAATAATGCGTGGTACGCGCGGAGAGGGTTCTGGAGGAAAAGGATTCCGGGCTTCGGTATCACCAGTGTTGACATGGTCGAGGTTTGTTTGTCATGACAGCGAAACAACACTACTACCTATGTATGAGGAGCTGGAGCGCTAATGGAAGCCCGCACAGATCACTATATTGGGCTCGAGGCAGGGCTTGAAACGCGTCGGACAACAGGGCGAATACATTGGAATGTATACGACGACGAACATTACGGCCGAGAGGGAAAGGCTAAAAGATGTTATCGACAGCAACTTGCGGCTGTTCACGGCAGAGTGTTCTTACATTAGCAAGACAGGAGCGGTCCAATGTGGAGATGGTTGCATTTGCTCCGAATGCGAACCCGGTATCGACGACGATGTCGAGTGTCCACTGGCGTCACTGCGTGCCGCTCGACGAAGACTCTTGTTTCTGGATACGCTGCCTACTATGATGAGGCTCGTCTTCTCGAATCCCGTCCTTGATGCTTCCAATAATTTGCTTGAGCAGAGAAATCTCGTCTATAGCCACCAGTGAGAAACCACCATCCCATGAGGAGGAGTATGATGTTTCTCCTATAGGTACTCATATACCATATACAAATAGGGATGTCCTCGGCAAATTCCATTATTGGCACTGCCCGCAGCTGTTCGAGATCAGGTTTCGGGGCCTAATGATTAACGAAGGCTGGGGACTATTGGATACGCGCCAGGTGGTCTTGCCTTTCGTGGCGACAGTGTTTTTAGCGGTAGTCGTTGCTGCGAAGTTTGTTTTTGGTTGGAATACAGCGTGGAATGTGGGCAGTTTCTTTGTCGCGTTGGTGAGCCTTTTGTGGATGTGGGCTCCTTATACAACTCGCTAACTGGAATTGTAACGGGGATTGTGTAGGTAAGATTTAGATTAGAACCTACATTGTGTGTACCCGAGACGCTCTATTTGGTTGAAAATTTAGTTAGATTCACTATTGGTATCGAATGCCCTATGGATGTAGCGCCAGTTTTATGAGGCCCTAAACCGACCCCTCTCGATAGCCCAACCTTTCACGGCCTGAGTCAATTCCCCAGTTCCTTGCTCGGCCCAGAGAGACAATGTTAATACCTTTTATTTTTTTTTTGGAAAGCCAGCGCCGCTACCTAGCAGCCGCAGCCTAATATAAATCAACACGTCCACTTCAATCCCATGGCTGCAGGCTCCAGCGCCGCGTATCTATCCGGCGCAGGCTTCCCTCGGCGTACATTGGGGAAAAAAGGAGTGGAACTGGGAGCCGCCGACTCTATTACGGAGAACTTACTCCGCGGGCCCGGGCTGCCGACAACTACGCCGCGAGCGTATGAGAATCCCATAAGCAATAAGAGCTACCTTTAAATAGCGATTCGATCATGAGGGCGCGAGTCGATATTGACTACTTTCCACAAATTGGCTCCCTTTCTCGTTAGTCAGTCAGTCAACATGTCGGTTAGTTTACATTTTACCTCGCGCAGTCGACTAAGTACCAGCTGACCCATGCCCCTAACACCTAGATGCCATCGGGGTATGTTATCCCAATTATTTGCGGACTTCGTCTTCTATCTTAGATCCCGTATTGATATGATTGCTTCTAGAGTTGAAGTCTCGGACGACTGCATCGCCGCATTCAGGGAGCTGATGTACAAACGTGGCGCAAGCAAACCGGCCTTTGTGATATACAAGATATCCGATGATAATACATCCATCCTCGTCGAGGAGAGCTCACCTGAAAAGCACTATGAATCGTTTCTCCAACGGCTCACTTCATCGGTTGACGCGAACGGAAAGCCGGCCCCGCGGTACGCAGTGTACGACGTGGAATACGATCTAAAAGATGACGGGAAACGGTAGTGCACTTGCTTAAGCACTGATACATTTGCTAATGTTTCCAGGTCGTCGACTGTATTCATTAGCTGGGTCCCGGAGGAGACTTCTACCAAGGTATGTGTTTTACAGTCGGGACTACAGGCATCTGACCTCTTTGCAGTTCCGGATGCTGTATGCTGCGACCAAGGAGCAGCTGCGAAGGGCGCTGGATGTCAAGGTCTCGATCCATGCAGACGGACCGTCCGATTTAGAATGGAAGACAGTTCTGAAGGAAGCGAGCGGGGGAAGAGTGACGATTTAGTGTATAGATCCAAACAACCAATCAGGAATCAGGAATCAATTACGTAGCCTCACTCGGGCGATCGGGCCCGCGGGCCCTCAACCCCGAATCCATGATGGTTCTTTCTTCGCCCCTCAAGCAGCCTCCATCCCAGCACTCCGTAGCAACCAGCATGTCTCCAGTCAACGCCGGCGAAACGATTGAAGCAAGGCGGCACCGGCTGTCCTCGCTCCCGCGCGCTGTAGGCATCTAATTCCCACTCCCTTGCCCACCTCCAGCCGCTAACAGTCTCGTAGTGCGAGGGGTGTAAAATCCGCAAGGTCCGGTGCGACCGATGTATACCGTGTGCGAATTGCCGAGCAGCCAAGATTACATGTCGCCAGCCTGGCGACAAGTCCAACCGGCAGATACAGGCGGATCGTGTTGCTAGTCTGTACGTGTTCCCGCATGCTTTTGAGGTCAAATCCCGCTAACAGGGCTCCAGTCAGGGCATCGTGGAGCGCCTGGAGAGGCGTCTCCAGAGCGTTGAATCGAGGCTTGCTGTGTTTGAAGAGCCACAATCCCAGTCAGGGCTACAGCGAGCCTCAAATATCCATGCTCCACCTTCAGAGACACTCCCTACTGAAGGGATTCCTGTTGTTGAAGGCGATTCCTCCTTCGCAGCACAGTCTCTCCAGGCAAGCGAGAGCGCCCGCTCAGCTTGTCAAGCAGATGACTCCAGCACAGAGCAATTGCTTCATGCTTTACAAACCAATATCCGTGCTTCGGATGGCCTGTCAAAGTCCAACTTTTTCTTCCGAAAATCTGCTTCACACACCACATCAGTTCCGCAGCCTCTACCCGCGAGCCTAGTAACATGTATCCTAAGACGAATGAGTGGTATGTTACCTCCCTTCCCTGTCCATAATATCTCCGGCCTAACACCTTCTAGCCAACCGCCCGATCTTCCTCTCGTCATATGCCGTCAGTGATCTCTCGGTGGTTGAGAACTTGTGTCAAAGGGTGTACTCGACCTCTGAGCTGGCATCGCCTGGGGAAATCGCCAGCATGCATGGGGTTCTATTCTTCGTTCTAAAGGAGCTGATTGCATTCAAGGACCCGCTGTGCCAGAAGTTCGATCTCACTACGTATCTAGATCACTGCGAGCATAACTTTGTAGCCGCAGTCGAAACCTATGAAGTACTTGCTGTCCCCACCCTTGACAATGTTCTTGCGTTGGTTATGGGGGTAAGACAGTGTCCCTACCCAAGTGTATCGCTAGAATTAAGAATGAGCTAACCCAGTCTAGATGCTCAAGGCTCAGGGGGAGTCCAAACCCTACTTGTACTGGAAGCTCGTCTCTGCCGCTGTGACTCACTGTCAGTCACTCGAGTACCATCGCGAAGCCACATATCGAGAAATGGCCCCTGCCCAAGCTGAGCGCATGCGAAGGTTATTCTGGACAGTCTACACCTTTGACAAGAACATGTCCCTCGTTCTCGGGCGCGCCTCTTTCATGCAGTGCCTCGACATCGACGCCCAACACCCCACTGTATCAACCGATCCATCCCTCCGAGCCTGGGACGAGTCATTCGTCATGGGAATCCGGCTCGCCGAGCTCCAAGGTCGCATCTTCGCCGGTCTTTACTCACCGATCTCAATGGCCAAAGATCGCCCTGCTAGAGAAAAACTAATCAGCGACCTTGCGGCTTCAATGGAATCGTGGAACCTCGACTTGAAACAGATCAACGCAGAGGGTGTAAATGGGCCCGAGGTGTATTCGCTCTCGAGGGGAAACTGGGAGATCTTATTCTACTCGACGCAAACGCTGCTTTTCCATGCGTTGTCGGCGCGAGGAGGCGATGTACAGATCAGCGCGCGATGCTTCGCTGCAGCGCAGAACAGTCTCCGCGCCCATCTCGATGTGTTCCCGCGCTACCAGGAGGCTCAGCTTCTCTCCGATGCCGAGTACTGCAACTGGTAAATCAACACCTTTTCTCCTTGCTCCATCTCCAACGCAACCGTTAAACTAACTCTGTAGGATCCTCCTCTCCTCCTCCTTCATCCCCTTCATCGTCACATTCCTCCACGCACTCGCCGCAAAGGACAAGAACAGCATCACACTTCTCGAACAAGTCCTCGATACACTCCAAACCTTCCGGGCAAGCTCGCGCAGCTCGGAAAACATGTACCAGATCTGCGCGACATTCACCCAAGTCGCGAAGAAGCTCGTATCATCGCAGCAGTGGCTGCCGAGCATAGGCGGGGTATACACCCAACAACAACAACAACCGCAACAGCAAGAGCAGTCGGCGCTGCGCGTTTCGGATATCTCGCAGAACCCTTCTCTCTTCGAGCCGCAGTTTTTTCAGGATGCGCTCGCGGGGGACGCCTCTTCTGCAGTTGCTGCCGCGGACGACATCAACATGCTTGATCCTGTCTATACGGCGGATATCCTGAATGATTGGTTAAACGGACCGCCGTTTCCGTGGGAGAGGCTGGATATGGATATGGACGGTGGGAATCATTAGTCGCAAATAGAAATGACACAGAATAAACTCTGTACATTTCTATATTCAGCTAGCCTGGAACTTTTGCGTGCCTCGTAGGTTGCTGTAGATAGAATATTACAAGCTGTCTCGTTCACCTCTGCTATCTCCCCTCCTTTAAAGTCTGAATTGCAACTTAGAGTTAGCCTGGGGCACTCGCTTCCACCCTACTATACTAAGTGAGTGCACCAGCTATCTAGGCACCTGTCAGAGTCCTCCACATCTCATCCTCAAGAAGCGCATCCATATGCTCCCTCCGCAGCATAACCATAACCTCCACCTTCTCCTCTTCCTGCTCTTGGTCTTCTTCCTCTCCACCCCTCCTTTTCCTCGGCAACACAATCCCAACCCCATCAGCCTGGATATACGGCACCCTCACAAAGCGCGGCCTCCCTAGGACCTCATCTCCAAACTCAATCCCATAAAGATCAAAATCCGCCCACGACGTAATCGTCAAATCGCGCGCGTCGAACAGATCCCAGCCCACAAACAACGCGCGTGCGGGATCATCATCCACGCGGGTTATCAACTCGTGGACTTCAGCGATATGCTTCTTGTCAATCGTAGATGTCCCCTGGGACCGCACGATCGCGTCGCAGACCTTCGCGAGGGAGTGGATGGGGTTCCTATCTGAGGATGCGGCGAGCTCTCCCGCAGGGAATTCGGCGAGCGCGTAGAGGATTGCGTTGCCCAAGTATGGGGAGTCTGGTGGGGAAAATGGTGGGGGGAGGCGCTGGCGCGCGTTGACGGCTGTTGCGAGGCGGCTGCTTTGGATTTGGATTTGGGCCTCGTTGGGTGCGAGTGGGGAGGTAGTAGTCGTCCTTCGGACGCGCGTGATTGTGCTCCAGAGCAGGGCAGATAGGATTGTGTTTGTGGATGGGGGTGTTGATGTATATTTGCGTAGTAAGGACTTCAGAGTGTTGATCCAGTGAAGCGAGATTGTAAACAGCTTGCATGTACAGGATGGGAACGTGTCTGGTAGGGCGGGTGGGAGTCTGGAGTACTCCGGATGGCGCTTGAGGAGCTCATCTGTAGATATCGACGATGCCTCAGGTAGATCAGCCGCAAGCGCCTCGGATAGCTGCTCGCATCTAGTCCCGTTCGAACGATGAAATCCAAACCGGGGCTGTGCGGTATGCTGCCCCCAGTGTCGCATAATCTCGGTAAACGCCGCCCCGTCCACAGCGTTATGATGCATACCGACACACAAGCCTAGACCTCGATCCGGGAAGCGGAATATACTCGCCGCGAAGACAGGCGCTCCCGCGGTGTGTAGTGTTTCATCTATCATACCCGGGACTGGCCATACGGTCTCTGGAATGCATTCTGGTGGCATCCCCTGCCCCGAGGCGGTTTCGTACGAGATGTCTATCGTTCCTTTGTCAACCAGCGTCGGTGCGGTGTCTGGGGTCCATTGTATCTCGAGGGAGTATGGTTGCTCTGAGGTTGCTTTTCTTGCCACAATTTTACCGGAGAGCCACGGTATTTGTGCTGAGAGGGCGTCGAGGCCGGATTGTAGGCGTTTGATAAGTTCCGTGGCCGGACTTGGTGCATCTTCAAAGATCAAGGCGACCCGGATGTAGGTCCGCGGCATCGACGCGTCCAGCGGGGTCAGTTGCTCGCCCGAGATCGCGTTGGCCATGTTGCTTAAGATACACAAGATATCTTGCCGGTTGAGGCGTACATTATTGGTCGGGCAGTCTTTATACAAGTTTGCCTGCTATTTTGCAGCCTGGATGTCCGGCACCGCGGGCCCGTGGGCCCGAACGAGCGAGATTTCTTAAGCAAGAGAGACCTCGGAGGTGTGGGCATAACATAAGGGAGTTCTACTGTGTATGATGATGATATCGCGCTCAACAGCGGCCCGTAACTGAAGATGCATCCCGAGGTCAGCGTCAACATCAGTCTCGGCGAGAACCATGAGATGTATATAAGACCTGCCTTCCGTCACACAAGTCCCATGTTGATCATCTTAAACTGTTTTAAACTTGTTATCCCCTACAATTATCACTCATCCCCAACCAGCACCCACTACCCCTGATTTAATCCCCAGTTTCACATCTGATTCCTCTACAACTTCCCCTGAACCTCCACCGAGCTGCTCTCCGCTCCACTGTGGCTCTCACTCGACACACTCACCTCGCTCTCAGCAATGAAATCTCTGAAAAGGCCTAGTTAGCATCCTTGATCGTAGTCCCGTCCCAAAGAGGAGTCCAAAAGAAAGGGTGTGTGTGTGTGTGTGGGAAAACAAACCTCTGCCTCTCCAACTTCCTCTTCTTCTCCCACTTCTCAAGGAAATAGATCACAAACGTCGTGATGATGAGCAAGACGCCCATGACCGTCCCCGTGATGAACCCCTTATGGTACTGCGGCGCGTCGACCTGCTGCCAGACGACCTGCGGCAGCCACGCCTGAAACACGTACGCCATTTCGTTCATGCTCCCGACCACCAGCGCGCGCTCTTCGTTGTCGTCGGAGCAGATTTCGTGGGCCCATCTATATATATGTATATCCCTTGTTAGTATCTACTAAGAGTCGGAGAAATAGTAAACGGAAGGAACAAACGTACGCCATACACAATCCGCTAAGCCCGTACCCTGCTCCGCAGAGGATATAGCACGCCCACTTCCAGCCGACGGGGATATCCCAGACCGCGAGCGAGCCGTAGCAGACGATGTTGGAGACTGCGCCGACGAGGATGGGCGGCCAGCGGCGGCCGTTGAGGAAGGTATCGGAGGACCCTTTTGCGATGTTGTTAGCTTTCATTCGTGCTGGGGAGGCGAAGGGCCTGGAGGGGTGGGAATCCGTACAAGCATAGATTAGCGTCGTCACAACCTGCACTGCGGGCGTGGTTGTTGGGTACGAGTTGATCTGGCCGACGGTGTAGACGGGGTTGGTGGAGGCCTTGAGGAATTGTTGGAAGATGGGGGCGCCGCCGTTTGCGTTGTTGAATGTGCTGGCATTTGGTCAGCATATAGATTCTGGAACCCCCTGCAACGTGAAGAAATGGATGTGTACATGTATAGAATAGTGAGGGCGTAGATATGCCACGAGGTAAAGATCTTCTTGATCTTGGACCTTGTATATGGTCCTCGCGGTTTGCGACCTTCGAGCTCCATTCGCTTCTGCGCGAGTTTGACTTCCTGCCGTGCTTCGCTTAGCAATCTACGCATTTAACGGGATATAGTAAGAAACAAACATACCTCTTTAGTCAAATACCACGGATTCGAAATCTCAGGCACATCGGGCAGAACAAAGAAACCCGCAAGCGCGACGGGAAGTGAGATGACGCCGTCGATGATGAACAGCCTGCGTTGAGTCAGTTATCTCTTCCACTGCAGGATATACAGCAGTCAAAGTGGGGTAAACATAGCATACCACTGCCACCCCTTGAACCCTCCGCGTCCACCAAGTTTGTACACGCCGGCCATCAGATACCCCGAGAACATGGTCCCGAGACCGCTGCTTGTGTGGAAAATACAGGATCGCTTCGCGAGTTCATCTTTGCGGTACCACGAGCCGATTATGTATTGCATGCCGGGGTAGAAGGTCGACTCCGCGAGGCCTGTTTGTGTCAGCGTATCGTTCCGTGTGTATATGCATGTGCAAGAGGGAGTGCATACCGATGAAGAACCTCAGCACGTAGAACTGAGTCGGCGTGTTGCACCGAGATAGGGAGAATGTGAGGACGGTCCAGAGCAGCTACACATGCAGATAAACGTTCAGCATCAGCTCCCTAACGACCGACGGACGGATCCCCGGGGGCGACAGTAGTAGCATACCTCCATAGTCGGCAGCCAGTACCGCGGCCGGATCTTTGTGAGCAGCATGTTGCTGGGGATTTCGCCGATAACGTATCCGACCGTCCAGCACGCCTGCATGTAGTTCAGCTGGTTCTGGTACATGCCCAGATCTTCTTTCCTGCGGACGGTTAACGCAGTTGACCTCATTGTCGGGAATGGAGAAGGGCACGTACATTCCAGACACGAACGCATTGTTGATATTGATCTGATCGAGGTATTTGATAAAGTATCCTGTCCAACAAAGTCAGAGATAACTATATTCCCTAGCAAAAGGTTTATTGGTAGCTCACCCAGCGATGCAAAACTCAGAATCGCAGCATCCAACTTCGTAAGGAGCCTGCGCTCCTCCGGCGACTTGTCAAAGGTATCCCAGATATAGCTCACCCATCTTCTCTTGGGCTTGTCTTGGAGAACAGCAGTGGTCTCGGGCTCGGTCGCCCGCTCGTCGACGACTGTTTTGGAGGCAGCCATAGCGTGCGAAGCGATACTGTTCTTTTGAGCTCTGGACTCCTGCTCAAAAAAAAAAAAGAGAGAAGAGACAAAATAAAAGCTACCCCACGAAATATTTTATACCAGGGTCACACAGTGTGCCCACCCACCTAAAAAAAACCCTGAGGATGCAACTAGCTGACGGGTATTCTCCGGCACGGACGGACAGCGGGCGATGGGGTCATCGAAGCTAAATTCACGCAGTAGATAGCTGCAGTGGATCACCACATATACTCTCCGAGCCCTAAAGATGTGCTGATGTGCTCATCGGCCGCCAGATTCACCTCATCAAAACGCCCGCCGCGCCAATCAGGGGCCCCAGTCGCCACAGCGCGATTTAAGCATAGTATTGGCAAGCCCATTCGACGGCTTGTGAGGGGTAAGATATCTTCCTCTTGTGCTTGACTCCGCTGATCTGCAGGTAACGAGCACCTCATTTCTGTACGGCAAGGGGTCATCGGGCCCTTATGTATCTGGTGCCCTTGATTGATAAGACATCGTACGAGGGCTAGCTCGTCTGACTCGCGTTGGTGAAAATAAACGGTAACTAGATACAACCTTCTCGTCTATCGGCGTTAAGGTTGTTACACTGTATATTCTACGTTCGAACTTCTGACCCAGTTATGTACCCACGAATAAATCACGCAACACAACTCGCCAGCTCCGGCAATCCCCCAATCCCACTGTCCCGGCGACTACCACCACCGGCGCCTTCGCCCTCAAAAAGGGCCTTGATGCGCTCGCGCTGGGCCTCCTTAGCCTCATGCCACGTCTTGGTATGCCCCTCGACGGCGGCAAGCCCCCGCTCGACCCGGAACCCGTTCACCCAGTCTAGCAGCTCGTTGACGTACAGCTCCTCGATGTCCTTGAGCGAGTGGAAGCGCTTGCCGACGCCCTTGCGGCCCACTCGCTCGTTGTACTCGGCGCGTAGCGCGCTCTCCGCTGGCAGGTTTGCGATCCCTGAAAGTACGTTTGCGACGAAGATGGCTTGGAATTCGAAGAGGGTGAATGTTGCCGTGTAGAAGGGGACGCCGACGAAGGCAAGTGTTGGATCGGGGATGTAGAAGATGTCCTTGTGCAGGTTGTGCGCTTGCGTTCCGTCGGTTACGAGGATTTTCTCGTCGGCTTCGGCAGGGGTGAGTTTGTCGTTGTGGTACGAGGGCAGGAAGGGCAGCGTAAACTGGTATCCGGTGCAGATGATGATTTCGTGCACGTTGCAGAGCTCTTGGCCAGACTTGAGGTGGATCTTCAGCGGTAGAGCCTTGTCGGCGGGAGTGTCACTGTCATCAAGAATCTCGTATCGCTCAATTTCGCTGATGCGCACGCCGTTCTCTGGCAGGATGCTGGCTGTAATATCAAACTCGCCATTCCGCGTGCTCTGGTAGATTGTCCCTGCCTGCGAGCTGATCTCGCGGGCTATATCAATTGCTGAGACCGCGCCCCCGATCAGGAGGATGTTCTACACTCTATTAGCCCAATACACCTTTCATAAAATGGTAGAGCATACCTTCCCCTCAAACCCCTCCGGCTTCCGATACCCCTTCGAATGTTTGATCCGATCCGGCCAGCGCGCCTTGGCCTCTGCCAGCCCCGGCGTCTCCGGGATCCGCGGCGTATGATAGTGCCCCGAGGCAACAACCACCGCGTCAAAGGTCTCCAGCCCCATTAGCTTGGCTCAGTTCAATCTCCAAAAATCCATCCGGAACTCACCGAGTTGACCTCGCGCTCCACCACCACCGCCTCTTCATCATCCCCGGGTTCCAGCGTCGACCAAGTAACCACCCACCCCTCTCCCTCTCCCTCCCCCCGCTTCTTCTCGACATTCTTCACGCGGGCCCCATAGATCGTTACATCCTCCACACGCGTCTTCCGCGCCGTATCCTGGATATACTCCTTCATCACGCTGTGGCTGACAAAGTCCGGCGTCCCCTCCGGCCACGCGTTTAGCGTGACGCGCATCAGCGGCGTCGAGACGTTATTCGTTAGGCCCTGGTAGCACGGTCTACATACATAGTATACAGTATGTCAGATAACGTCATTTCTTTTTTCGGGTAAGCGCAGCAGTCACAGCCACGAAGGTCTTTTTCGGATTCATTATTCGGCAAAAAAAATAAAAAATAAAAAGGGAAAAAAGGAAAAACGTACCCCGGCGGCGCATGGCTCAGCACCAGCTTGGAGGATTGATCCGAGCTCGCATCCGTCGCATCAAAGAATTCCTCCGCTGCCAGCGGCTTCAGGTGCGTATAGGAAGGCTCCAGTGGCCGACGGTCGTCGTACAGCCTATCGAGAGGTCAATAATCATCCGAGAGGGTGGATTAATTGTCCGAGGGATGTGGAAAGTGAAGAATCGTACCAGACACCTCCGGCTGCGTGACTGCGCTCGAAAACCACCACCTCCAGTCCGGCATCGAGCAGATGTGCTGCCGAGACGACGCCGCTTATCCCGGCGCCGATGACGGCTACTCGGCGGATCTGCGTGCGGGTCATGATCTTTGTCCGTTGTTATTCTGCTCTATGTATGTATGTATTTGTCCTGGGCGAAGCTGAATAGCGTAGATAGTGGGAGAATAGTGATAATATTCGAAATGTTGCACTGCGACGCAGTTTATGTCTTGGTTACGGGTATCCCGGCGCGATTGCGCGTGTTGGAGATGGGATGGCCCAGTAGGTAGGTGGTAACGCTATCCATTGCTCGGATGATATCATAGCATATTCATCCGCGCCTCTGCCTGTCTGGCATGATCCTTTTTAAGGTGGGTTGTTGCATCTGGACGCCCGCAGCAACCGCGGCAGTTGGCAGTTAGAGATTGTGGAGTGCAGTGGATTAGAAATTCCCAGGGTCGTGATCGGACCCCTGCAAGACGAGATAGAGAACCTCGCCAACCAGGGCCCCGCGATAGAGAAGCCGAGGAGGGGTAGTGAGGGGTTGGAGATGACAACTGGTGATGCGCAATGGTGCATGCTGATGGTGTGATCGACGACCAACATCTCGAAATCCGCGCGCCCCGATGCTGATCACGGAGCAGATGGAGAGTACAGTAGGGCAGAACTGATAAGACCCGCCGAGCCTGCTCCAGTCGAGCTATCCGCATTCATCTTGGTAGAGGTTTATCTACAGAGTAAATACAAGCTACCACAGAAATGGCGCCCGCCCCCATCGACCCGAGCATCGTCGACGTCGCCGAGCCCCGAAAGGACACCCTCGGCCTCCCCGCGAACAGTCGGGCTCGCCTCGAGAAAGCCGGCATCGACCTCTCAGCAGGATATCCCTACCGGCCCTCGCGCCCGCTCTACCTCGATGACGTCTACCGCGTGCGCGACTATGACCGCGAGCATGTAGATCCCGGCTCGCGAGCCGACCCCGAGAAGAAGGCGTTGCTTTCTGCAGCGAAGGAAGTCATCCATCTTACCAAGCACATCGGCACCGAGATCGTGGGCCTGCAGCTGAAAGACCTGACGAACCAGCAGCGTGATGAACTGGGCCTGTTGATCGCCGAGCGCAGCGTCGTCTTCTTCCGCGACCAGGATATCTCGCCGCAGCAGCAGAAGGAGCTGGGCGAGCACTTTGGCGAGATCGAAGTCCACGTACGCCGCCACCTGACTATCCCTGACTAGACACCCCCAACTAACGTATGTTGATGTCCAGCCGCAAGTCCCCCAAGTCCCCGGCGTGCCCGGTGTAAGCGTCATCTGGCCCGCGCTGCAAGCCACCGAGTTCGCCGCAAACTTCCGCCGCCCCGGCGGCGCCTCACGCTGGCACACAGACCTCGTCCACGAGCGACAGCCCGCAGGCGTGACACACCTACACAACGACACGGTCCCCACAATCGGCGGCGACACGCTCTGGGCAAGCGGGTACGCCGCCTACGAGAAGCTCTCGCCGGCCTTCCGCAAGATCATCGACGGGCGCACGGCGATCTACCGCTCGGCGCACCCGTACCTGGACCGCGAGAACCCGTCTGCGGGGCCGAAGTATGTCGAGCGTGAGCATCCGATTGTGCGTGTGCATCCGGCGACGGGGTGGAAGGTGCTGTGGGTGAATCGGGCGATGACGGATCGGATTGTCGGGCTGGATAAGGCCGAGAGTGATTTGATTTTGGGGTACTTGTATGATGTCTATGAGAAGAATGTGGATATCCAGGTGCGCTTTAAGTGGACGCCGAGGACGAGTGCGTTGTGGGATAACAGGTATGCTTTCTTGCCTTCCTTCCGCCTGTGGTATATATATGCGTGGCCATGCTAAGCAGTCGTCTAGGATCACCATTCACAACGCTAGCTGGGACTATGAAGGTTCTGAGCCGCGACATGGTACACGTGTGACATCCCTGGCAGAGAAGCCGTTCTTCGACTCCAAGGCGAAGACTCGAAGAGAGGCTTTGGGTGTTCTCGGTAGTGACGAGATTGAAGAGTTGGAGAAATTGAACTTGACGCAGTAGCTCTTATGCAGTTGTGAACATCAATATAACGAATCAATGGCTAAGAACCTGTCTAGTTAAACTCGTAAGATATCTGGAAATGTACTATCAGTTTCACAACAGGGAGTTCTTGGCGGAACGATGTATCGTACCCCATTCCAAGCTTTATATCCGGTGGGAAATAGGGGAGAACTTGGTTCCTTTGTCAAAGAACCTGAAAGCATCGAGTAACCATATGGAACTGGGTCATCTAGGCGAGTTTGCTTGGTTAGGTAGATGGCCGCTCCTTCCCTCACACTGGGTAGCCCTAAAGAGCCAGCTGAGGAAGGCACGACCTAGCGAACTTGTTGCCTAGGCGTTCTCATCAAAGGGACATGAACGTGGGTTGGTATAGATTTCAAGCTCATTCGAGGTATCAAAGCCTATTGTACATTTTCTACGGACCCGTCCCATAATTCTCAAGGACATAGTCCACATCTTTATCCCCGCGCCCGGAAAGATTAACCAGAATCCGCTCCGACGAAGGACGCTTCGCCGCCAACTGGAACGCAAAGGCGAGCGCATGCGCACTCTCCAAAGCCGGGATGATGCCCTCGTACTTGGCCATACGGAAAAACGCGCTGATAACCTCCTCATCCGGAATCGCGGCGACAGAAATCCTACCGGATTCATGCAGCATGGCGATCTCGGGCCCGATGCCGGGGTAGACGAGCCCCGACGCGACAGACGAGACATTCGCAGTCGTCCCATCCCCCTCCTGCAACACAATCGATCGCGCCCCGTGCAGCGTCCCGGGTCTTCCATACGAAAGTGTCGCAGCATGCTGCCCGAGTTCCCCAGATCTCCCACGCGGCTCGACAGCGTGCAACGTGACACCCTCATCACGCAGAAAACTCGAGAACATCCCCAACGCATTCGACCCGCCGGCAACACAGGCAACCAC
Organism: Aspergillus ustus; assembly: GCA_000812125.1. Lineage (NCBI taxonomy): Eukaryota > Fungi > Ascomycota > Eurotiomycetes > Eurotiales > Aspergillaceae > Aspergillus > Aspergillus ustus. The sequence goes on from JOMC01000071.1 coordinate 154,546, forward strand.
ATGCTCCGGCAATTTCCCCTCCGTAAGGTCCAAGAACTGCGCGCGCGCCTCCTGGCCCACGATAGCCTGGAAGTCGCGCACGATGAGCGGGAACGGATGCGGTCCAATCGCGGACCCGATCGCATACAGCGCGTGCGCATGCTGTTGCACGTACGCGGCGAACGCTGAATCACTTGCCTCCTTGAGCGCCGACTGGCCCGTGGAAGCGGACACGACACGCGCGCCGAGCAGGCGCATGCGACCGACGTTCGAGCTCTGCTTGGCAATATCAACTTCGCCCATGTGCACTTCGCAGTCGAGGCCGAAGTAGGCGGCTGCAGTGGCGAGGGCGACGCCGTGCTGGCCCGCGCCCGTCTCGGCGATGAGTTTTGTTTTGCCCAGCTTTTTCGCGAGCAGGGCGAAGCCGATGCAGTGGTTGATTTTGTGGGCGCCCGTGTGGTTCAGGTCTTCGCGTTTGATGAGGATTTGCGCGCCGCCGAGCTGTGAGGAGATTGTTTGTAGGTGGTGGATTGGTGTTGCGCGGCCTTGGAAGGTCTTTCGGACGCTGGTGAGCTCGTGCTGGAATTCGGGCGAGTCGCGCAGCTCGTAGTATGCGCTGGCTAGTTCGTCGAGTGCGGGTTGCACTTCGGGGGGGTAGTGGCTGCCGCCGAATTGGCCAAAATAGCCGTTGGCGTCGGGGTAGGCTTGAGAATAGGGAGGTTCATCGTTTGGCATTATCGCGGATCGAGGAGCTAGTGGGGTGTTCAGGTTAGCTTACTGGCATACATAATAACCAACTTGGCGGCATGTTCGTTCTTACCTGTGCTTTTGACGCGTTCTGAGAGCCATTGTAGGTCAAGGTCAGAAATGGGCATTTATACACAACCGCTCCTCCGCCACAAAGTCGATTTCAAGTTTGTTCGGTAGTATCGGAATATCTTGGCTGTCTACGTGATTGGGTGAGTCGTGTATGTCGCGTGGGGTTTGGGGAATCGGGGCGGGGGGTTGGAGTCATCTAGGGCGGACTACGCCTTGTGACAAGCGGGCCAACAGGCCGGGGCTCTCGCAGCCAGCCACTACATATACACCTGCACAAGTAGTGGACCAGTGTCTCTTTTTCAACAATGACGACCGAACTTCAGCCAACGTTCTACTGACTTGTGCCATTTATTATCTCTGATCACCAGCGGGGTTGGGCTTTTGTACGGCACTTGTGTTTAAACGACAAGAGAGAGAAATAAATAACCAGCCACTTATAGATATATAAATGTGTGTGTGTGTGTCTGTTCCAGGAAATCTTCAGGAGTGGTTCGAGGCTTCAAGCGCCCGGCATCGAGGGCTATATCTATGGCCAAACTGGTGGTTACGAGGAGTCCTTTAGGCGAGATAGAGATCCAGCCTTGCTTTTCATAGTTTGTAGTAAAGTTTTAGATAAGTTTTGGTATATTATCACCCAAGTTATGTTACCTAGTGAGCAGGCAAGGATCGCCGTCAAGCACCTGCTGGCCTTTTACTGAGTTTAAACGTTTAAATCAGTCCCAGAGCATCGTCCATATACACACTTGATGTTTGCCATGACGCCTTTGTAAATGACTAGTAAAGGCTTTCTAGGTACAATAACTCCTATTCTCCCTACCAAAACTACATGATGTTAAAACTGATATATAGTGGACCGAGTCCTGTTCATAACATTCATTCTGGCATACTCAAATTGACTATTCACATACAAAAGATAGTTGCTTGATGTATAGAACTTCGTAATCATCACCACACACTCTCCAGCCCATCAACCCCAACCGGCTTCTCACCCAGCGTCGTAAGCCGGATCCCATGTCGCGGGCCGTCGGCCGTGGTATCATAGTCGGAGATCGCCGTGTGCGCGGTAACTCGGTTGTCCCAGAGAGACACGGTCCGGTCGTCCCACTTGACGCGGACCTGGATGTCCTGGGAGAGGGAGATGTGCTAGTCGCGTTTGTTAGCTGGGCCTCCTCGTAAAGGATGGATGATCTAGTGTAGTGGGGTGGCAAACCTTGAAGAGCAGCTGCAGAATGGCGTCCGACTCCTCATCCTTGAGCCCGATGATCCGCTTGGTGAAGCCAGGGTTGACGAACAGAGCCTTTTCGCCGGTCACCTAGAAAGCCTCGTTAGCTAGCACCTCCGGGAGCGTTATTCTAGGCTCCATCAGTTAGGAATTTACACACCGGATGAATCCGAACAATCGGATGATCAGACTTGACCGGCTCCCTGCGCACATGCTTCCCGTCTCTGCGTGCATTTTCCGCCTGCGGGAACCCAGAGTGCTCTGCACGCAGCCCCTCGATGAGCTTCTTGATCGGGTCGGAGAGACGCTCGTATGCTGCGACTTGCGAGACCCAGCCGGTATCACCGCCGGTAGATGGGACACTCAGCAGAGAGAGGAGCGTGATGCCCGGCGGCTGGTGCTCGTACGACACGTCAGAGTGATACCCTGTTGTGGTCAGTCTGCTCGACCGCTGGCGCAGGCGGTACAGGTTGTCGGCGCCTAGGTAGATGTTGTGGAATTCTTGGTGGCCTTCGACGTGTGCGCCGACGGGCTAGATCTCACATTAGCCACGCTTGGTGCATGAACGGGATGGGAGGGGTAAGGTAACGTACGTGAATATGCAACCGTCCAAAATAAGCCGCAAACTCCTTCTGCTTCTCTGGACCGATATCCTTGAAGTCCTGGTCGCGGAAGACAACGACGCCGCGCTCAGCGATCAGGAGGGCCAGCTCATTCTTCTGGTCGTCTGTCAACTGGGACAGCTGCAGCCCGCGGACTTCGCTGCCGACGCGCGGGGTCAGCTTGGTGATGTCTACATTGGGATCTCCCGTGTTGAACAAGTGCGGCTTGGTCTTGTCTGCCGCGTGGCCGCGGTCGGTGAACTCGAAAGGCTCAGTCGGCGGGTACTTGGTCTCGTTGTCGTAGACCGGCAGGTAGCGGGCGTAGGGGTACTTTCCAAGTTTTCAGTTAGATGTGACTCCAAAGGGAGTGGCAGACCGCGGCATACCTCGGAATGGACCTTGTCGTCAAAGGCCTTGACAAACGCAGGGATGGCCTGGACCTCGTTGGTGACTGTGACTGACATGCTGGAACTGCAGGTGGGTTCGCACTAGGGTATCAGGTAGCAGCTTGGCTGTCCTCTAGACCAGGATCCATCGAACATTTATAGCAAATAATCCGCTCCCCCGCCCGACGATGTTCTCCATCGGCGTTAATATCTCCCTTGGAGATCGGCGTTAAGACATGCAGAGCTGACTTGGCAATAACGTAGTGGATTGTGCCATCATCACCATCTTTGACGATGCGAGAATCCTGGGGTCCTGATAGGTCGAGACGCAGCGACATCGTCCTGCAGAATGTTGCAATTCTTAGAAGGGGGGTTATCTCATACTTTATCGAGTCAAAGAGTCTTCTTGGCTGCGAGCCTTCGCCGAGACTGTCGCGGGGGTTACAGGCCGTCTGGCGTCTATCCCCTCTCTATACGTTATAGAGCAATTTGCTTCCATCGTTCAATTATCAATGTGTTGATGACGAGGAACAAGCTCTCCATGTCGATGCTGCGCCTGGGATCGACGGCCACATGGCCGGGAATAAAATGAGTCGCCATCCAGCACCATATGCACCGTTTAGCATGACATCGAATTTAACTTCATGTCAGTCGGACAAAAGACCCTACCAAGCACGTACTTACTCCAAAACCAAGAATCGCGGCCCGTATCGACCTCGCAGACGAAACTCCCCCGCGGAGAAAGCGCACTTTCCGCTAGAAATATACATCGGACTTTTCACTTCGTCTTGCCACGGGTCTCCCGTCCCCAAGCGGCCAAGAATCTATTTGACTTCATCGGCGAGGATACCAAGAGACAACGAGTACGTATTTCTCCCCACGGAGCATTGAGCATGTCATTTTGGTGTCGATAACCACATCTTTGCCAATGTACGATGGAGTACGTAGAGCTGCAGATCTCGGGGTATAAATGCCATCAATGGCCGTTTGGAGTAACATGTAGCAAGAAAGGAGAAAAGGTGCTGCCAGCAGCTTAGTGGCACTCACTCACTCACCCCCGCAGCAAACAAGCAGCATGTCAGACGCCGACTCCAACGAAAAGACGGCTCGCGTCCGCGAGAGATCGACAGACAGCCCCCGATCCAGAGAGGGGGGGGGAGGACGAGCCACAGATCGTGCAGGCCGAGCCACCGCAGCCTGCAATTGCTGCGTTCTTCTCTCGCCGCAAGAAGAGGGATGCGGAGGAGATTGCCACCCAGCCTTCTGTCTATGATGACCCCAAGCTGGCGCCCTTTTACCAGCCTAATCCCAAGTATGAGAATCTGCATCGGTTTGACCCCAGTTTTCGGTGGACGTGGGGGGAGGAAAAGGTATAACTACTCATCCTACTGGTGTATGGGTGTGAGCTAATAGGGATGTGCAGCCCTTGATCCGCAAGATTGACTGGAAGGTCACTCTGTGGGCGGCGCTCGCCTTTTTCGCTCTTGACCTCGACAGGAGTAATATCAGTCAGGCTAATACGGACAACTTCTTGGAGGACATGGGGCTTAATACGAACGGTGAGCTCTTGACTGCTGCCTGTACTATCTCCCTCAAGCTAACCAGCCAGACTTTAACCTGGGCCAGACGCTGTTCAAAACTTCATTCCTCCTCGCTGAACTTCCGTCGCAGCTCATTAGCAAGAAAATTGGTATGTACAAGCAAGACTAATTACTTCTCATGGCATTTTACTAACTCGCAATAGGCCCTGACCGATGGATCCCCGCGCAAATGTGTCTCTGGAGTATCGCGTCTGCTGCTCAGTTCTGGCTGAATAGTCGCGCATCTTTCCTCGCTCTGCGAGTGATCATCGGTGTCTTGCAGGGTGGATTCATTCCTGATGTCATCCTCTACCTTGTGTGTACCACGATCTCTCCTCTGTAACAACTCCTAACAAAAGGCTAGTCCTACTTCTTCAAGAGCAACGAACTGCCCCTTCGGCTGGCCATCTTCTGGACTGCCAACCGTCTCACGGACGTTGTTTCACCTCTCATCGCGTACGGCGTCTTGCACATGCGCGGAACCCACGGCAGAGAAGGCTGGCGCTGGCTGTACGGCATTCATACATTCCTCCTTGGTAACTAACTCACTAACAGTCGAATCCAGCTTCATGATCGAAGGTCTCATCACTCTCCTAATCGGCATCTGGTCGATCTTCCAAATGGCGCCATCCCCAACACAGACCAAAGCCTGGTGGCGCCCCAAGGGCTGGTTCACCGACCACGAGGAAAAGATCATGGTCAACCGCATCCTGCGCGACGACCCTTCCAAGGGCGACATGCACAACCGCGAAGCCATCACGCCGAAGTTGCTGTGGAAGTCCTTCTGCGACTACGATCTCTGGCCCATCTACGCCATCGGCCTGACCTTTGGCATCCCGCCGAATCCCTCGGACCAGTATCTCACATTGACGCTGCGCGGGCTCGGATTCGATACTTTCAACTCGAATCTGCTCAGTATTCCGGCGCAGATTACCACGACGATTAATGTACCTCCTTTCCCTATCTACATTCACTATATGACGCAGCATCAAGCTAACAGCTTTTTTTTTTTTTTCAGATGCTCATCCTCACCTACGTCTCGGTGAAAATCAACCAGCGCGCGTACCTGGGCCTCTTCGTGCAGTGCTGGTTCCTGCCCTGCCTGATTGCCCTGGCAGTGCTGCCCGCGGATACACCGCGCTGGGGGTCCTATGCTCTTGTTACGGTCATCCTGTCCTATCCCTCTCGTACGTCTATTGCCCTTTCTTCTCCTTCTCCATCTATATTTTTGCTAACTTGTCCCTAGCGCATCCAATGCAAGTAGGCTGGTGTAGTTCGAACTCTAACACTGTCCGGACACGGACTGTGTCTGCTGCGCTATATAAGTACGTACACCCTACTCCGCCTCACCGTCCCTCTCTCTCTCTCTCGCAAGTACAACCCTAACACCCACCAGCATGATGGTCCAAATCCAATCAATCATCGCATCGAACATCTACCGCGAAGACGACAAGCCTCTTTGTAAGTCTAGAACTTTTATCTAAACCCTCAAAAGGCAGATCAGGCAGTCCTAACAAGAAGCCGAAAACAGACCGCCGCGGAAACCGCGTCCTGATCGGAATCAACTGTCTCAACTTCGCCGTGTACCTCTTCGCAAAGGGGTACTATATCTGGCGCAATAAGCAGCGCGATGCGATTTGGGATAAGATGACCTCTGATGTACTTTTCCCCCTTTCTCCTTGATGTCCCTGTAACATATACATTGCAGATGCAATGATTATTATACGGAGGGAAAGTGCTAACGGAATTGCAGGAGAAGGAGGAATACCTAAACACGACGACGGATCAGGGGAATAAGCGGTTGGATTTCAGATTTGCGTCGTAGATTTGCGGACGCAGGCTCTCAGTTTTGTGAGACCAATGGCTATATAGTGCTCGATATCTTCTTTTTTTTATCGCCATGAAGGGATGGGACTGGAACAAGATGCGACTTGTTATTCGAGGTCCGCACACTCGGTTCTCTAGGCAATAGATACATACAAAGATCACATTTCCGCAGAATGCACAGGCCTTCGTTTTCACTCTGGGCGAGAATTGCAGTACAATGTTTGATTTTTTTTTTGTCTGTAGGAAGGGGAAATGATGCACTTGTACATATGTACATACATAACCAGTCTCGCCCAGGCTTAGGTACGGCATAAATTTTGACGGCCAGTGGGTACATAAGCAGGGAATATGTATTTCTGCAGAGAGGCTAGACTTACATATTGATGTAAAAAGGAGCCGCGGCGTTCCGGTCCGCTGGATATATACATACCTATGTATGTATATAAAGGCTTATTTAGGATGTGTACAATACATAATCGGCCATGCTCCCGTCTCACCCTGTCGGGGCGCTTTGGGGCGCGAGGCAGAATGCGAAGCAGCCTTGCCTTGCTGCGCCTGCCTTCTCTCTTCAACTCCCCCCTCACTCATTCTCATTCCTACTCTCACACCCACACAAAAGGAGTAGAGTAGGTGAGAACTCGGCCCGGCTACCTTTTTCTACGGCTGGTTCTCCCGCGCGTCTGGGGATTTAAACCTGACAGCTACCAACTACCATGGCGGATCCACCTAGCACAACTGTCAGTGTTCTGACTATCCAGAACGTTGTCGAAAGGGTCATCGACTCGGGTAAGAAGATTAAAAACGCGCCCAGGGTCTGGCAAAAGTATTGCGAGGAGCTGAAAATTGTTGGCCATGTAAGTTACCATATCTAAGGCAGCAGTTCTTTCGTGGCTAATAGATGTCAGGTACAATCCGTGCTCAAGGATGTGATTGATAAAGCGGATGCTGAGCGTGTTGGCAAGCTTGAAATTGATATCAGTGGCAAACATGAGAGCCTGGTGAGTTTCGTCAATGGGCGGCTAGTACTCATCAAGGAGCAAGCAGAGGATGTTCTGCGGGCTATATACAAGGGACGGCCAGAGAAGAAGGGCCTTAGGGCGCAATTCCTAGGATCGGTGAAGAGAACAGCAGACTTGATTCAGTTCTTTCTCGAAGAGGAGCAGATCACCCACTTGCTCCAAAGCGTTGCATATGCGAAGTCGTCTCTTCAGTTGGCTCTTTGTATTGCGCAACTCCGTCTGGTGACTACCACTGTTTCCCTGTAAGGTGGACCTTCCTCATTCTAGGCAGTTGGGAGCTAACGTCAGTGGAACCAAAAGGCACCAGGATGTTGGGACTGTATTACAGGATGAGATGGTGAAACAGTCCAACGAGCTCGATAAAATTCATCACAGGTCCAGTCAATATATCCGAACGGCCTCATTGTCCTCCACGCAAATTTCAATTGTACAAGAGCTGCGCCCGAGGCCGAGAGAGGCACAGCTAAGCCATACAGTCGTGTATCCCAGGACAAATCAACAGAATCCACGAGCAGTCTCGGAAGGGCGAACAGACAAGGAGAATGACAGCTCGAATTCCCCTGAGGCGGAAAAGACTGAGGCAACAGCACAAGAGGGTTCAGAAGGAAAGACACGGTTATCACCCCTCGACTCGGCCACAGGCATCAATCCTATATCTCAGTCAACGGTTGATCGCGGTACCCAATCCACCTGGGAGGACTACGAGCAGATTGACTTTCAAATTCAAGACGAAGCAGAGGCCATTCTCATCACTGACAAAGAGTTCAACCTGGGAGAATGCGCCACCAGTGATAGAGACCATTACCTTTTCTGCGTCGCACACATCACTACCGTACTTGACCAGCAGATATTCTTCTTGAGCAAACCCTGTCCCCAAGGCAGCACATGCGAGCATGTTATTATCGATTGCCTCGACACTGAGTCGCTCTTTCTAGAGCTGCCGCCGATGCGGTTCACACTCGCTTTCGGCCACCCGGAAGCATCCATTGAGTCCGGTTCTGGCGATGCTTCTGATCCTTCGTCGCTCCAACTGCAGCTATGCGAGGAATGTCAGGTTGCGAGGAATTGTCTACATACGCTTGTGGAAAGCCACGGCCGTCTTTCCGCCAAATGTGCTATTCAATCCAAAGTCTTCGCCTCCACCAGCGCCCACATCTAGGACGAACCAGAAACACGCCTTCCTTTGGACTCTAGTAAACGCAAGCTCAACAACAGCGTTAAGGCGGAGAGCGGCGCTAAGCACCACGCACATCATCAAACACCGCAACTCGCAGAGCACCCCGAGCCGAATGACGATAAGAGAGCATTTGGACTAGTAAGGAACTTGACGCTCACCATGCCAGTCGAGGTCCCCAAGCTGGTCGATCTCGACACCCTCGTGAAGTTTATCTTGATCGTGGACAAATACCAGCTGGCAGATAATAGCCCTAAGCAGCAGGCCACAAAATGGGCTAGACTACTCTGGCCTGCGAGAATCCCAGATATGACGGAAGAAGATTGCATCATCTGGCTTTGGATATTCTGGAAACTGGATATGGAGCATCAACTCAAGGTCCTGTCTCGCCTTGTTCAGCGGCAGGCGACGCGTAGGCTTAATCAGGTCGTTGACCGGTATCCGCTCACTTTGCCTCCGAATATTGTCGGTATGTATACTGTACTTTCCTGCGAAGCAACGATAGTCATCTGACGGTCGTAAAGATCAAATAGAATTGGAGAGGTTGTTGGCTCTGAGCCGAGTCAAAAACATATAAACTCACACCTCGATTCGATTAGAAAGGAGGACGTGGCAACGGTTGACCGTATTCGAACCCCTCGCGAACCCTAGTTCCAGGGGTCTTACTGCATACGGATGGGATCCGAGGCGATCTTCCACGACCAGCTTTCAAGGCCCAGCTAGAGGCTCTTATCGATGAGTTGGAAAGGGAAGAATGTGGGAGGTTGAAGTACCTAATACTAAATGTACCCTGAGTGGCGCTAGATACGCTTCCCTTGAATGTAGCGCAGAAACTGGTGGCTTGGTCGCACCTGCCATCTTCAGTAAGGCGTCTCTACCTCAGCCTCCTTTTATAGAAAGAGCACTTCAAACTCTCTTCTGTAAATTTGTTCTCCAAGTCCTCTGTTTAAGAGTCTGTCAGCAATACATACAGTGCACAGGCATCTCGTGCGAACCCCTCGAAATGACGCCATCCCGCAACACAAGGAAAGGAAGCTCTGCCCATCGCGAGATCTGATCATCATGTGGTGTAATCCTGTGCCTCGATCGGCTGTCTATGATTGCTTTTTCTGCATTCGCAACACCTTTACCGAGCGAGCCGCTCCTGGAAGTGTAAACAATCGCAGCTGAATATTGCGAGCACGTCACAAGAGCCTATCCCTTCCCTCCCCCAACTGCATCACAAGACAGCACGGACCGCATAAGGCGCTCGAGAGTCAGCATACTGTCGATATTTTTGGGAACCTGTTACTACTCCGTAGGTAGGAGGTAACTCCGTCCCCAGGATACGCGACTTGGGTACGCCATGGCGTGCGTCTCACCCTCCGCCATTTCCAAGCACAACGTGATCATTTAAGTCTGAGCGGCGCGCCCGGCATGTCCATCGAGTTGGAGTCTTTTGATTTAGAGGAGGCGGAGTCGCAGTCAGAGTCAGAATTTGTCGACACGGCACGTTTGGAGACTGGAGATATGAATTCAGATAAAGAGGTTACGCAGCGGCTGCTGGACGGCCACGAGTCTTCTTCCTATACAGATCTGTCATACACTCGCGTCAGCAAGGATACTACTTCGCTGGGGACGCTCCAGCTGGATGACGATTTCCCTGATCAACATAATCCGTTTGTCGACCCTGAAGTGGCCGAGCGCTATGCGCAGATCTATGAAAATGCGGAATATGAATGTCGGCATGCTTTTGATCCCAAGTTGACATGGACGCGTGAGGAAGAAAGGGCCATTGTTCGCAAGATCGACTGGCATGTCTGCTTATGGGCGGTGCGTCGGACCTCTTTGTTTAAAGACATAATGCTGATTTTCTAGTGTGTCATGTTCTTTGGCCTCCAAGTCGACCGGGGGAACCTCCTCCAGGCCGTTTCTGATAATATGCTCGACGACTTGGGCCTATCTACAAACGGTGCTGTCACTTCCTTTACTTATCTTCAAGATGTTCTCGCTAATTCATATCAGACTACAATACCGGCAACATCATCTTCTACATCTCGTTTCTCATGTCGGAACTTCCCTCGCAGCTCGTCTCCAAAGCGCTCGGCCCAGATCGCTGGATCCCAATCCAGATCTCGCTCTGGTCTATTATCGCAACGAGCCAGGCTGCTCTTCAAGGAAGACGCTCGTTCTTCTTGACACGATCGCTACTCGGCATCCTCGAGGGAGGATTCATCCCGGACATCGTACTCTGGCTTTCCTACTTTTACACGAGTCGCGAGCTGCCTACTCGACTAAGGTACTTCCTCCATTAAATTGAACGAGCAAAGCTAACACTATGTGTAGTCTCTTCTGGACGACCCTCTCCGTGACAGAGATATTCGGTTCTTTCGTCGCGTTTGGCGTGCTGCACATGCGCGGTGTCCTCGGCTGGGGTGGCTGGCGCTGGCTCTTCCTCATCGAGGGCTCCCTCACCCTGCTCATCGGCCTGGCCTCGTTCTTTAATATGCCTGCTTCTGCTGTCGAGACCAAGACCTGGTTCCGTCCGAAGGGCTGGTTCTCGGATCGTGAGGTTGGGATTGTGGTCAACCGTGTGCTTCGCGATGATCCATCAAAAGGAGCGTCCCCGTTGATATCCCAACTCTATAGATCTTAATCTAACGTTTGTAGGCGACATGCACAACCGCCAGGCGATAACCCTCTCCCGACTGTGGGACGCCTTGAGCGACTACGACCTGTGGCCGATATACATCATCGGTCTTCTCGTCTACACACCCATGGTGCCCATTCGAACATACATCACTCTAACACTCAAGGGCGTTGGATTCGACACGGTACTTTCTTCTCCCACCTATCCCACATCGCTCGAAAGCTGATAATCTAGTTTGTCACAAACCTGCTTATAATCCCCTACAACATCACACACATCCTCATGCTCAACGGGCTCACGCACCTAAGCGAGCGTCTTAACGAACGCTCTCTCGTCTCCATGATCCAGCCCCTCTGGGTGCTCCCCTGCATCATCACACTTCGCTTCTGGTCCGGTGCCATGGTCGACGCGTGGGGCACGTACAGCATTATGACTGTGCTGCTGTCATACCCGTACTGCCATGCCATTCTCGTCGGCTGGACGTCGAAGAACTCGAATAATGTCGGCACCCGGACGGTCTCTGCGGCTGTCTACAATAGTGCGCTCGTCCCTCATTTTTTTTTTTTAAGGAATGAGCTAATGAATGCAGTGAGCGTGCAAATGGGCAATGTCATTGGAAACAACATGTTTCGCGCCGATGATGCGCCGCGATATAAACGGGGATTTTCGGTGCTACTGGGACTCAACTTTTTGGGCATCGCGCTGTTCATCGCGACCAAGGTATACTATATCAAACGGAACCAGCACAGGGATCGAGTTTGGGCGAGAATGACCGACGAGGTACGTTTCCCCTGCTCTACATTAATACCATAGATATTGACTGCGAGTACAGGAACGAGAGGACTACATGAAGAACAGTCCTGATACAGGAAGCAAGAGGCTAGACTTCCGGTTTGCGCATTAGCAGTAGAATATAGACGAGATATGATTTATGACACCGAGCGTATGATACAATTACTCAAGAATGCACTTTTATCCACAGCTACAACCCAAACGGATACGTCTCGCTCTCCTCCAAGTGGTCCTTGGGCTGCTTCACCTCGAGCGGCCTGACAGCCTGCGTGGTATCAAACCAGACGTACGCATCAAACTGGTTGACCAGATCGGCCGCCGAATAGTGCGAAACACGCTCCGTATCCGGCCTGTAGATAACCCCAATAAACCGCTGCAGCCTCTTCTTCTCCTCGCCCAGGGCCTCCCTCACCTCGCGCGACATCTTGCCCTCTCTCAAATCAAGCAGAAAACTGTCCACCCCGGTCTCATGCGCAACCCGCTCCCACGACTCCCTCATCGACGGCTTCACATTCATCACCCGCATATCATCCCCCCACGAGCTCGCCGCAGCAACAGTCCCCGTATGCGTCCCACACCCGATCAACGCCACATTCTCAACCCCAAAACTCTCGCGACAAAGCTGCCCGATATTCACCTCCTTCCGTCGACTCCCCATCGCCGTATGCCGCGCATCGCCACAATGCGAGTTATGCGCCCAGACAACTGCCTTACTCCCCTCGGGCTTAAACCTCAACAACCGCTTCAGTGTATCAACCATATGCGAATCGCGCAGCGTCCAGCTCCCTGCGGAGCTATAATACATCGCCTTGTAATACCGCTCCGCGTCACGCACCACATACGCATTCTGCTCCGAGGAGTGAAACTCCTCTCCATTACCAGGGTGCTCCGCATACTCGAGTCGCTTCTCGAGTAGATCCTTCAGCATGGCAACGACTTTCCCCTCGCAGCTGCGCATCCCCTGCACGGTCGCGAGGCCGTATTCCTGCGGTTCCTCCGTCCAGGGTTCCAGGCAGCCGTAGCGCTTGCGCGCGGCGGTTGCCATCGCCGGGTCGATGTGCTCGAGGTACTCGATTACGGCTTTTATGGATGTGCCCAGCGAGTAGAGGTCCATTCCATAGATTCCGACGCGGTTCTCGGGTGGGAGGGACGCGTTGTGCGAGCGCATCCATTCGATCAGGTCTTGCATCTCCGCGTTGCGCCACATCCATGTGGGGAAGCGTTTGAAGGCTTCGAAGACTTCGTCCCCATCGCCATCGCCTCTAGTGTCTTTCCCTGTGGCGCCGGCTCCGCCGATCTTCGCCTTCCGCCCCGGCCGCAGACGCACGTATCGATCGAGCGCCTCGGCATCGGGCCAGTCGGCTTCCAGCGCGAGCATAGTGAAGCCGTGGTGAGTGATAAGGCGCTTAGTGATTTCTGCGCGCGCGGAGTAGAACTCCGATGTGCCGTGGCTGCCATCTCCGAGAAGGACGAGGCGGTTGTTTGCGAAGGAGTCGAAGTTGGGGGCGAAGGCCGGGGCGGAGATTGGGGGGAGGGGCGTCAGGGAGGAGCGCACGAGGGTGGTTAGTTCGGACATTGTTTTGGTTTTGGATTTCGGGTTGCGTTTGAAGATTGGGGGGAGGTTTGTGAAGGGGTTGAGATTTCGGAGAGTGTTCATGACATTTTCTTTTCTTGTTTTGGTAAGTTGGAAGAGGTTGCTCATCGGATTCGGGAGCTGGGGTTAATCAATCATCTTGACTGGGGATATACTTCGGTTGAACCGAATCGGGAGGCGAAGCGATGAATTCATGCGGGGGTCATTATGACTTCATCCGCACCACCACGTCCAATCCATCCAATCCAAACTGATCCATCGCCATCTGACCACCAGGTATCACGGGCATTCGCTACTTTGCTTTGCTCTGCTCGTAGCATACTCACAATGTAGACAGAAACAAATGCGCCCATTTCGATACCCCTCTAATGCCCTCTTTCGAATATTGAATCAATCAATATCAAATCACTCAATACCAAAACAATCCATACCAAGAATAAAAAACAGAACAATGTCCCAAATCCCCCTCTTCACCTCTGCCCTCTCAACCCTCTACGGCCCCCTCCCACCACCACCACCAGCCTCCTCCCCGGAAACCTGGACACCCCCTGAGCGCTCCGGCGGACACAAGGGCCGCTACCTCTGGACAGATGCCTTTGGCGTCCTCGACCTGCTCACGCTGTACCGGGAAACTAGTCGCAGCAGCAGCGCACCATCTTCACAAGCTGGATCTGGAGATGCAAATGCAAATGTATATCTAACCCTCGCCGCACGGCTCATCACAACCGTGCACGAAATCCTCGGCCGGACACGCGACGGGCTTAGCCGGCTACCAGGCGCAACAGACTCAAACCCGCTCGGCGGCGGGCTCCGTATCGGCAAGATGGAAGCCAGCGGCCCCGACGGCGACGGGCAGTACCACCACTACCTGACGCTGTGGATGTTCGCGCTGAACCGGATGAGCGTTGCGAGCGGGGAGAAGAAGTATAACGAGCAGGCGATCGCGCTCGCGAAGGCGATCCACGCGCCGTTTTTTGTGAATCGTGGGTCTGTTCAGAAGCCGAGGATGGTGTGGAAGATGAGTAGCGGGTTGGATGAGGTTCTTGTTGGTAGCGAGGGGAATCTCGATGCGGTGGATGGGTTTGTGGTTTTTCGGCTTTTGCAGGCGACGGCGAGGAAATTTGGGGATGCGCAGGGAGAAGGAGGAGGAGGAGGTGTGTTGGAGGAAGAAATCAACGACTATCACCGCGTGATGGAGCGCAAGGGCCACCACTTCGTCTCGTCGGATCCGCTCGATCTCGGCATGACGCTTTGGACGATGCACTGGGTGAGTCATGAGCCGTGGGCGCAGGAGATTGTTGAGCGGTGCTATGAGAGGGTTTGTACGTTTCACATCCCATCCATCTCGCAAACCGCAAAAAAGTAACAATAGTGGGTAGACGACCTCCTCGAAACATCGCAACACCTCTCCCGCAACCCCAAATACCGGCTCGCGTTCCGCGAATTCGGCACGGCGCTGGGGATCAAGTGTATGGCGGCGCAGGATGACGAGAAGGAGCGATCGGTCGACTTGCGCGCGTTCGCGGACCGCATTCTCGAGAACTGGGCGACCACGATGGAGGTTTCGCTGGGCGATGAGCATCGCGATGCCACGCCTGATAGTCTGCGGCCGATTACACGGGTTATGTATGCGGCTGCGCTGGTGCCTGGTGGTGAGTTTTTTCTTCCCATAGATCTTGTTCTATAGATATTGGAATGGGTGAGGTTGTAAGTCCGGGAGCTAACTAACCTTGTTTAATGATGTAGCCTTTCAACGGGGGTATTTTGGTCCGGAGGCTAGATTGTAGCTTGGAGATGACGTGCTGGAACATACCAAAAAGCGGCTGTGGAAAAAAGAAGGCTATGCATATATTCCGAGAATGCAACATATTCTATCATAGTATACATGCGCTGTCTATACACGCTCGCTCGTATTATACGCCTGGAAGGCCGACAATGTTCCTCAAGGGGATCACCCGTCGAGGAAGGATATAGATAGTATAAATCGCGGCGAGGGAGATGAGCAGACCGTTTGTCTAAACATTATTAGCTTTGTTCAAAAAGAGAAACGCAAACGAGAGAGGACGGGAGAGGGAGCACCTTTTCCAACCACGTATGGAACCAGATCGCCGTCATAAGGAGCATCCACCAGCTCAGCCCGATAATCACACCAACAAATCGCAACACCCATTTCCTCCCCCCGCCGGATCCGCTCGGGCTTCCGGCCTCACTCTCCTTCCCATCAACACTCCCATTACCCACTACACCTGTAGTCTCCCCCTCGCCCTCACCCTGCGCCAGCAACCCAAGCACCTCAAACCCCAGCGCCGCCGTAACAAGCACAAGCATAAACACATGCCCGCTAACATCATGCCCACCCCTCCACGCACCCCCCGCAGCCTTGCACGCCGCAGCGGTGAGATAAACGCCCAGTTTCTCCTCGCCCGCGGCGGCCAGGACACCACGCTCCTCAACAGTCTCGCTCAGCTCGCGCAGCACAGCCTCGCACTTCCCGCCCGTGAGGACGAAGCTGCGATCGATGACCGCCGGCCCGAAGAACCACTGCGTCGTCGCGTACCAGACCGCCGTGGCGAGCGCGTAGCGCACGAACGCCTGTGCCTGGCGGCGGCCGCGCGCGGGGCTGGGGGTGTATGCGAGGATGAGGGATGCTGATGCGAGCGTCATCCAGATCCAGCCGATTTTTACAAAGTAAGTGTTGAAGATGTTGTTTTTGCGGGCGAAGTAGTTGGGCGGTGGTGCTGCGGTTGCGGTGGATGAGGATCCGGGGGGTGGGGCGTGGGCAGTCGGGGAGAGGACGGAGAAGAGCGAGCCGAGAATTAGGGTCGCTGGGTAGATGAGGAGGGTTGTTGCGGGCGCGTGGAAGCGTGAGGGTGATACATTTTGTGGTGGTGTTGGTGTTGGTATGGAAGGGGGTGGCATAGCGACGGCTGTTTAAGAGGTCAATTCGGGGGGGTGTATTATGAGATCTGTAGATTTAAATTAAGAGGGTCGGTAGAAGATCGATCAGAGAATAGAATAAGAAGGGCAAGTTGTGTGCAGACACAGCAGGAGAGTCGAGAGCGAGAGAGGAAAAAGGACGAGGTGGTCAAAGGGAGCCGGAAGGAAAAAGGCGGAGATTTTAGCGCAGATCCGATGACGTCGACCCAAACTGTCACAATGACTCTCCCTCTTAACACAACTCCTGGTCCTGGTTCTGGTTTTGGTTCTAGGCCTCTCTCCCAAATATGTTATTTATATACATGGATAACTAAACAACCCACTTCGCCGTCGCAATCCGAGTCCTCTTCCCCCACAGCCACTGCGGCACAAACAACAGCGTAAACACGCCCATCAGCCCGCCAAACACGCCAAACGGCACCGCAGGCCCTGCCGTCTCGACCCAGTGGCCGGCGAAGAAGCTCCAGGCGAAGCTGATGATCGCGCGCATGCATGTGATGGCTACGAAGCAGTCGGCGGCGAGATGTTGGTAGGAGTCGATGACCTATACAGATTAGCAAGACACTCAGTGAGAACAGGGGAAAGGAGGAGGCATTGGATAGGGTACGTACATAGTTAAACCCGACAGACGGTGCCTGCATGAGTCCAAACGAGAGCATGCCAATCCCGAACTGCATCCCAATCCACATCTTGGGCCCGCCATCCTGCGCACAGAACCCAAACGTCCAGAGACCCGTTGTGGCGAGGATTAGCCCCGGCAGCGCAACGGGCAGCCGCGCCTCGGGCTCAACATACTCGCCCTTTTTCAGCGTCTTGTTAGTCACGATGACCCGGTCCGCGAGCAGCGCCGTCGCCGCCATGCCCAGGATCGATCCGATTATGCCGCCGACCATGATCAGCCCGACGTTGTTGCCCCAAAGGTATGGTGGGTATGCGACGATCGTCGGGGCCACCGTGCTCAGTGTGACGATTCCGCCAACTAGCCCTGCGTACCAGAACATGACGAGCCAGACGCCTGGCAGGCGGAGGGTTAGCCAGGGGGCGAGGAAGTTGCGTGCTAGGTTGCCGTGGTAGGTGTAGAGCTTGAGCGAGCGGGGGAAGGTGAAGGGCGGGTATTCGCGATCCGGGGTGGGGATGATTTCTTCGATCTGGGAGGACTCGGCGCCGCCTTCTTTGAGTGCTTTCTCGGCGGCCAGTGTCGTGGGCGACGGCTCTGAACGTTTGTAAAGTGTCTCGGGGACGAAGAGGGCGCAGCCGACGAAGAGGATTGCAGATAGGATGACGTTGACCCAGTGTAGCCACTCCAGGCCTTTGTTGCCTGCAATGTAACCGCCGGATATACCTCCAACAAGCGAGCCCAGAGCGAGAAGCACAGTGTAGAAGCCCTGGGCAGTCAATCAACATCAGCTATATATAACCCGACAGTAGCACAAACATACCATAGCCTTTCCCCTCTGATGAGTAAAATATATCTCCCCAATGACATTCGGCGCAACTGTCCCGCTAACCGTTAGACAAAAACATTCAATTCGAGAAAAGCAATAACAATTCCCAAATGATCTCGGAGAAATTGAAACATACTGGTATCCGCAGGCCCAACACCAACACCCATAAAGAAGCGCGCCGCAAGCAGGCTCTCAAAGCTCTTCGCACAGCCCGCCCACACGGAGCAGAAGAGCAGCAGCAGGATATTGAATAGGGTGATCGGCCGACGACCAAAAGTATTCGCCAGCGGCACCCACCAGATATTCGCGGCGCCCATCATGAGCACGTTGACCTGCCACGTTCGAATTGATCACGTTAGCGAGTGCCCTTTCCCAGCTCCTTTTCTTTTCCCATTCTTCGAAGATAGATGGGGGAGCTTACAGCAACAAGATGACTCAAATCGCCCATTGAGACGGGCGGATTAAACGCCAGGGGCGTCGCATATAGCGGGAACGCGCTTGCAATCGAAGAGGAAGTAAAATTTCCGATGAACGCGTACAGCGACATGCAGACCAGCACGGTGGTCTTGCGCCAGGTGGCCCAGTTGAGCGGGTCGGCTGGGTCGGCGGACGGTTGGGGGACGAGGACTAGTTCGCCGGAGTGTTTTGTGGTGCTGCCGTGGGAGACTTGTCTGGTGTGGACTGTATATGAGGGTTAGGGATTGGAGGTAGGTAGGTCAGAGTGGTGGATAGGAGATTGGATCGGATGTGAGTGAGGTATGGAATGGAATGGGACTCGCTGGCTTACTAGATAGGGAGACGGTCCCGGGAGGAACAGCATCATGCACCTGCTGCCGCGAGAGGGAGAAGGCGTGTCGGAAGCCGGACATGGTGAGAGGTGTAGGAGATGTAGCTCCGAGGTCAGGGTGCGTAGTATTGCCGAGACTCATAATGAGGAGAGAGAGGGAGAGAGAAAGAGGAAGGGGGGTTGCCCTAATATAAGGCGACGTCCGATCCCCAGATTCCACAAACCCTTAAGAGTCACGGGCTGGCAAATCTCGGTCTGTGCAATGCCGCCGTTCCCCAGAACTAAACTAAGCTAGCCTACTAACCCCAGGATATTTGCTCCAGGATGATGACAGGAGTTGTGGCGTCCTCGGCTCCACATCGGTTATGTACTTTGTCCACGCCGAGCGAGCCAAATGATAGGATACATAAACCTATAAAGGACAGGGCGGTCGCACGGCAGAGGATGAGAGATTGATTACCGATTGCTCTCGCTTAGAGGGAGTTCCCAGAGATAATCAAGGAAGAAATCCAATTGGAATGACTGCTCGGATTGCCCGAGGCCTCAATCGGAAAAGCCGTAAGAGCCGAGTGCCCCAGGGTCCCAGGATCAGGTCGGGATGTGGACAGGCGACGCAGAGACCCTTTCTGACTCGCTGTCTGTGCTTTTTTACCTGTGCCGAGAGCTTCCCGCGAATTAAAACAATGCAGTCTCTATCGATGATTGAGCACTGACAAAACTGTGGGGGTGGGGGTGTATATATATCATAATAATCGAGCAGTTCGGGAAGAGGACAATTTTGTGAATCATATCATATTGCCTCGTCAAAATAATCTAATCGAGGGTTCGATAACTGTACATTCTAACTACCGATCCTCTTACTCGACCGTCGGCAGCGTAGCCTTCAGGGAAAGCTTCCGAGAGGAGCTTCCTACAAGCACGCGCTTAGGGTGCGGTGTGATCACCCAGTCCTGTGCCGCCACATCCCAGTTGGACAGATCACGGCGGGTCAGGATGGTTGCGAACACTTGCTCCTCGCCAGCTTGCAGGTAGACCTTGTCGAACCCACGGAGAACCACCTTTGGTTCGTTAGCGCCACCCAAAGAGACATATAGCTGTGGCACTTCGCTGCCCCCGACAGATCCGGTGTTCTTGACGGTCGCAGAGACGCGGAACAGGCCGTCATATAGACCAGGGTTTCCTCCGGCACCTCCACTAGCGGGGAGAACATCTTGTGGTGTGCCGTCAAGGGCACCCTCGGGGATATACTCAGAGTGGTCCCAGCCATAGTTGGCATCACCAGAGGAAGCTGCAAGATCTGTCGAGTTGATCCAGGGATAGATAAACTCGGTGATCCGCTTGAGTCCCTCGGGGAATAGGTAGGATGCGGCTTCGCCAATGCTGCCGAATGTGGGCGCAGCCTGTGTCTGGCCCGAGGCGGGGACGTATTCAGAAGCATTCAGCCGCTCCACAGAGAGGTTCGAGTACTTGAAAGTGGTGTAGCTCAAGCCGTGCCCAAACTCATAAATCGGGGTCTGGTTGGTCTTGTCAAAGTGGCGGTAGTCAATAAACACTCCTTCGGTGTGGTCGGTTTGTGGTGCACCATTGCCGTTGTTGGCCTCGGTCAGCAGAGGATCGCCGTACGCCTCGCGGGTCTTACCCCAGGTGAACGGAGACTTTCCGCTAGGGTTGACACGGCCGTAGAGCACATCGGTAAGAGAGTTGCCGGACTCCTGGCCAGGCAGACCGGCCCAGAGAATGGCAGTGACATTAGGGTGGTCGTAGAACTGGTCAACCAACACAGGGCCGACGGAGTGAATAACAACAACAGTGTTGTTGCAGTTGCTGGCAGCGGCTTTGATCACGTTCTCTCCGTTCTTCCACAAGGTAAGGTTATTACGGTCACCCTCGTTGTCATCCACGCTGATGTATCCCTCTCCTGCGCCAGAGTTGACGAAAACCAGAGAAACGCTAGAGACTGGTAAGCCGAACGAAACAAAAGCAGGCAAGGAAACTTACGTAGACTGAGCGGCTGTCGAGTTGATCTTGTCCAAGGCCCAGTTATCAGTCACCGCAAACACGCTGCCGCGTCCCTTGAGCACTTCCTGCTGGATCGCCTGTTCGGGAGTCACCAGGTAAGGGAAGTTGGCCGTTCCACTGCCCCATCCCATGGCAAGGGTTCCCTGAACACATCCACGGTCATCACAGCCGTTAGCACCATAGGGGTTAGAACCAGCATCTTCACCCAAGACCGCTACGTTGCGCTCCTTGCCGCTAAGAGGGAGCGAGCCCGCATTCTTCAGAAGGACAACGCTGTTTGACGCCACCTGACGGATGACAGAAGCATGGTCACGCTGGACGTCAACGAACTCATTGACAGTGCCATACTCGCCTTCAGAGACAGCATAGTGGGCGAATCCATTTTCATCCCGGGTCCAGGAGCTGAAGTTGGGAGGGGTGTAGAGGCGGTCACGGCCGACCTTGTAGTAGGCAGCCATGATACGGACAGCCATGTCGTCAACACGCCACTGCGGGATGGTACCGTTGAGAACACCGATCGTCAGGTTGCCGCCAAAGTAAGAGGTGCCGCTGTTAAAGGCGACGTCTCCAGGCATGGTCATGTCCATTCCGGCCAGTGCCGCGCCAACGCCACTGTGAGTCGCAGCCCAGTCGCTCATGACGAAGCCCTGGTAGCCAAGCTCGGCCTTGAGAACCTTGTTCAGAAGGTGGCTGTTCTGGCAACCGTAGCTGTTGTTGATCTGGTTGTAGGAGCACATGACAGCACCCACTCCCGCACGCACAGCATCGGCAAAGGGCCAGAGGTACAGTTCATGCAAGGTCTTGTCGTCGAGGTTCTCGCTCAGACTGTCAGAGATGTTGTAGCCATAGCCAGTGGCCTCGGATACCTGTCTGAAATGTTCCTGTTCGTTAAGAAGATAGTGTTTTGCAGTCGCAATGACACCGGCGTCCTGAATACCCTTGATAGATTCGGCAAAGAGCACACCCGTGAGAACTGGGTCAGGAGAGAACCCTTCCCAATTGCGGCCGCCATCAGGGTGTCTACCGAGAGGACCAGCAGCCGGGCCCAGCAGGACATCAATTCCCTTGTCGCTGAACTCCTGGCCCATTGCCTGGCCACGGAGGTACGCGAGGTCCTTGTCCCAAGTTGCGGCGACGTTGACGCCGGCAGGGAACGCGGAGTTGTAATCGGCTAGAGCTGTCAGTGCTGCCTCTTCAGAGATTATTGGGAAACGTACAAAAACGGATACCGAGAGGGCTATCCTGCAAGCACAGAGATCCAACTCCGAGTCTACGCGCAGTCAGTATCGTTTCACAATCAGCATTAAGATTAACATACCTCGGAACGCTTCCTGTCTGACCTACACATCGCTCGAGCTGCCATCTACAGAGTTCAGCACAGGTATACCTCAAGTCAGTAGGATACACACCCTGTCCCACTCGTAAGGTTAACCTTCTCATCCAGAGTCATCTGCGAGACGATCTGAACGGCGCGGTTGTAGGCCTCAGCCCACTCCCCCTGACCGGTAGACCAGGGAGAAGGGTAGTACGGAGGCGAGTAAGCAAGATCATCCTGGCAACAATCAGATCAGAGAACCGACGCCTGCACTGGGGAAGATAGGAAGAAGAAGTACCTGGGCACTAGCCACAGAAGCAGCCGTGAGGACAGCGGCCTCTACCCAGCCAAGCTTCATATTGTCGAAAGAAGTGTGAGCAGACTCAAGACTACTACTAGTACTTCCAGCAAGACCACCTCTACTGCCTAGAAAGGGAGATTGAGCGAGTAAAGAAGAGGGTTGTTGTTGGTGGAGGGAAGGAAGCAGCGAAGAAGCAAAGGAGGCGAGCAGGTTATAAGCCTGGATTCCGGGCCATGGAACCATGTTTTCGGACGACGGCAGGCAGAGTCAGACAGGCACGGCCAGTGCGGTGGAGTAGAGGATGATGTATTCTGGGGGAAATAATGTTCAGGTGGAGAGGGTTCCGTGATCGACATCCGCAATGTCCAACCATCCGCCGGGATTTGGGCACACGAGGGGCGATGGGATGTCCCTGAGGGGCGTTGCACAGAGGGATGGCGGGAAAGGGAGGTGTCTGTTAGTCGTGAGAATCCGAGAACAGCTACTCCAGCTCTCGCAGAGTAATGATGTCTCTGATTGAGAGAGTTGTCTGTGTTTGTTGTGTCAAGCTTGGAGAAAAGCGAGCGACCATTTTCTTCTTGGCGCCGCCCCGCACAGTCAACAAGACGGGGAACCTTGCACTCTCCCACGGAACTTCCAGGGGTAACGTATCCCGCCATCTCTGGATGTTTGTTCAAGTACTCCGTAATAATCATAGTGCATTAGTGCATTAGTGCATCTTGTAGCTATCCCCGCAATGCATCGTCAACATGCAATATCCATCTGGTTGTCGACGCACCAACATTGTCGTAGCGTCCGGGGCAACTCCGGACTCCATCTCTTATCTCCAGGCTCCATCTTACGTAGCATCAGTCCCCGCAAGTTCCTTCATTCACTCTTGTCACTCAAAGTCTTTTCTCTCGTTTCCTTCCCAATGCAAAGTGCGAATAACATCAGCCAATCCCAACCCAGCCCATACTTGACCCTCGCAATATCCACAAACAGGCACGCACGTAAATAGACACGCGCGCCTTACATCCGTCACTGCCGCAAGGGTCGCGACGCGCGAGTCATAATTCCAGGAGGCAGCCCGGCATTTCTTGATCTATTTCCATCGCATTCGCAGTCCGAGTATATGAACCAGCCTGCAGGTCCCACACACATCGCGTCTTGTTCAACTAACGGCACGTCGCCCCGATTTTTCCGCGAAGAATGCTCCATCTTGCGTTGGGCATCTCCTCGCACTTGCAGTTCACACCGGAAAGATTCCCCGATGATTTACCGAGCAGGATAACTCAGTCTTCCCCTCTGCATCTGTGGGATCAATGCAGCTTCCGAATTAAGAGACGCCCCAGCCAGCCAATCGATACATAGTCTGGGTTCGCGGGACAATCGCTCATGTGATGTCACCTAGCATCGAAATCGGACATGATCCGGCTCTGACCGTGTCGAGAGCCGAACAGCTGCGATTTCGGGCTCGGTCTTGATGGACTGATCCCGAGTATAATTTTCCGACATCGGCTCCAGAGTATAAAGCTATGTTCTAAGTCGAAGTCCACATGCTCAGAGCAAGGACCTTGGTGCGATGCCAAGAGTGCATCACGTGGATCGCAAGATGTCACCCCGGGGCAGTGATTGGTCGGTCAGTCAAGAAACCTGATGCAGAAAACTACGTAGATAATGCTTCTCAATTGTTGTAGCTCTTCATAAAAATTTTTATCTCAGCATTCGTCAAGAGAAGTAGGAAATGCGTCACGAAAAGCGCACAAGCGATCCGGAGGCTGCTTGTACAGTACAATGTCCACCAGGTGGCAATGGAGACGAGCCAGTCTCAGCTTTCCAACAGCTAGGAATCCTCGACCGTTTCCTGGCTGTCTGGATCTTCTTCGCCATGGCTATTGGTATCATCCTCGGAAACTTTGTACCAAATACCGGCGAGGCGCTGGAGAAAGGGACATTCGTCGGCGTTTCCGTGCCCATCGGTAAGTTATGCTAATCCTCGTGCGCGCATTGTCTGACTGAGAAACAGCTGTCGGCTTGCTAGTGATGATGTACCCGATTCTCTGCAAGGTCCGCTATGAAACTTTGCACCGCTCGTTCCGCGAGAAGAGTCTCTGGATCCAGGTCGCATTCAGCATTATTGTCAACTGGGTCGTCGCACCATTCTTCATGGTATGTACCACCTCCATCTCTCCGTAAATGTGAGCTAATCCGGACGTATAGCTCGCCTTGGCATGGGCTTTCCTTCCCGATGAAAGAGGTCTCCGAGAAGGCTTGATCTTAGTCGGTATCGCGCGGTGCATTGCAATGGTATGTGTGTTTTGAGCGCGATAGGCGTCAAGCTAACCTTGTCAGGTTCTCGTCTGGACAGGACTAGCAGGCGGCGACAGCGAGTATTGTGCGATTCTCGTTGCCATCAACTCGATCCTCCAGATGGTCTTGTTCGCACCGTTCGCCATCTTCTTCCTCTGGATCATCGGCGGCTCGGACGACGCGGTATCGCTCGAGTATTCTTTGGCAGCGAAGAGTGTCGGGGTCTTTCTCGGGATACCATTGGGAGCGGCCATATTCACCCGATTCTCGCTGCGGTTCCTAGTAGGGGGGGAGTGGTATGACCGGCATTTCCTGAAATGGGTCGGTCCCTCGTCGCTGATCGGGCTCCTCTTCACTATCCTGGTTCTCTTCGCGTCACAGGGAAGGCAAGTCGTGCACCAGATCGTCTCGGTGATTCGGGTCGCCGCGCCGCTGATCGTTTACTTCTCCGTCATCTTTCTGGCGACCCTCGCGGTCACCCGCCGGCTTGGTTTTGGGTATAAGCTCTCTTGCACACAGAGCTTTACAGCGGCGAGCAACAACTTTGAGCTTGCGATTGCAGTGGCGATTGCGGCGTTCGGGGTCGAGAGTGACCAGGCGTTGGCTGCGACGGTTGGACCGCTCATCGAGGTCCCCGTGTTGCTGGGGCTGGTGTATGTCGTGAAGTGGTTTGCGAAGCGGAAGAAGTGGGCGGCGTGATGACTAGGCGTTCTGGTTCTGGCTGTAGTAAAGGATAATGTAAGCCCATTCAAGCGGAAGATGCGATAGGCCAGTTGTCCCTTCCTGTCTGAGGTCTCGCTCCTTCCTTGCCGGGTAACAAGGTCTCTCGCAGGGCAGGCGCGAAGTCTGGTCTAGGTCGCGCCTTCCTATTTGGGAAACTTTCAGTTGCACCTTGAATAGATAGACTCCGGCCCTACAAGGAAGGAGCGATGGATGCCTCGGAGTTGAGACACCCATCACTCGCTTAATAGCCGCTTATTTCATCCAGAACGCGGAACAGAATCGAATTTTGCACTCTGCACCCTTCTTCTGCGACGCTACGAAAGAATCCTTCGCGTAACTTCTGGCGAATCTCCGTCATGTCCCCTCCGCGCGTGTTGTATTGCTCGACTAATTGCTCGGCAACCCCGCAAAACGTGGTGTCTAGGACGTGGTCGCTAATGGGCAGAGACTCGAGCCCCTCCTCTGGGGGATAGCAGCAAAAGGACATCACCTCGGGCGATTGGGATGGGCATTTCTCGGCTTTTCCAGGTTGTGCCTGTGTCTCAACGTTCAGATCTGTACTTGTCTCAACGGTTGCACACTCGTCGCTCGGAATGTCCGACGTGCAAGCCACATCAACACATTTCTTGGCACATGAAGGCGCTTCCTGGGGTTTCGGCCGTTGAAGTGCCGGGATGGCAACCTTTTGAGCCGTCACCGGGTTGTCGATCCTCCGGAGGTACTCGTCCAGAGCCTTGGACGGAACACCCGAGGCGGACAAGAGATCCCTCAATTTTCTATTTTCAGCTTCGAGCTTCTGGACTGCAAGTCTGTTCTCCACATCTCTGCGATCGAGCTCTTGCTGAAGGGCGAGGACCTTGCGCTCCAGCTCCTGGAGATGATCCTGTCTCCGCGCCCTGCTTCTCCGCTGGTTCTCCCTCACTCGCGCGAGTTTCTCTAATCGCTAAGCCAGTCAGACATGATCCACAGCGATCGCGAGCGGATGCCCACCTTTTTCTCCACGGCAGCGTCCATCTTGCGGATTGAGGTGGCCAGCCTTATCCTTGCCCAGTCGCCAGCGGTCGAGTCGGATCTCAAATCCGACGCAGAAAAAGCGACGAAAAAACAGAGAAACACACGCCACCTCACGTGATCTGCCCAGAAGGCTTCGCTCTTGGCAGGCCCAACACTGTAGATTAGGATGTACATTGTCTAAACCCATTTAGAAGGTCTCGCCCATTTATAGAATGTTGCAATAATGGACTCTTAATCAAAACCCGAAAGGCTAGTATTAACGGGGCCAATTCTCAATGCGGGCAGCAACCGACCCCCCTTGCCGCGACCGACGCATTCCTCGCTCGTACCATCGTCTCCCCCTCGGTTCCGATTCCCCTGAACTTTCTCTCGGACAAGTTAATTCTTCTCTCACATTACTCTATCGTGCCTTTTTGTCGGTAATCTAGCTTCTTGCGTGATACACTCCTCACCACTTTCTCCTTAGACCCAAAAAGGCTACCTTCCAACTGCACGGGGCCTTGGCTACCCCGGATTTCCACGCAATGGTCTCGACTCGCCATCACCCCCGCGACTTCCCGCCCGCAACAAACACGAGGGCCGTGACGCCCTCCAGATCGTCCGAAGGCACATCCAAGAAATGGGTCCACACCCCAACAGCCGCCGTCAGCTTATGGCTCCTCGTCTCCTGCCCACTTGTTCTCTGGGACGCAGGCTATGTGCTGCTCAGACCGCACTCCATGCCTGGCGGGAAATGGCACTCGCCCATCTGGTCCCCCTACGCGCTGTACGGCACAGTTGACTACATCTACGGATGGCCAGCGTACAACTCCAACAACCCGTTCACAGCCGCGCAGACCTATCTCAATGTCGCTGAGACCGCTGCCTACTTGTACTATCTCTGGATTGTGTATAGGCATGGGACGCCGGCCTCGGGCGCTAGCAGTCGTGGCGGTAGCAAGTCTCAGGGATTATGGTCTGTTTTCGCCGGACAGAGGGTCGTCGCCGGTCGCACGGGGGCGATTGCGCTGCTTGTGGCTTTCAGCGCGTCTGTCATGACTCTATCAAAGACCATCCTCTACTGTACGCAAAATCTCCAAACCCTCATTATAACGAGGTGGCTAACAGGTTCCATCTAGGGGTACAAGAATATTGCGGTGGATTCGAGAACATCGGCCATAATGATTTCTGGACGCTGTTTATCCTGTGGATTATTCCTAAGTATGTACCCGAGTCATCTTATCTTACATACGTTTCAGTTAAAGGCTAATACACTATGTCAGTGGAGCTTGGCTCGTCTTTCCCGCCTGGAATCTTCACGTCCTCGGAGAGGAGATCGTTGCATCCCTGTCGGAAGGTGGCCCTCGCCAGCGCGCCCGGCCAAAGGCGCAGTGAGAGGTGAA
Source organism: Aspergillus ustus (assembly GCA_000812125.1). NCBI lineage: Eukaryota > Fungi > Ascomycota > Eurotiomycetes > Eurotiales > Aspergillaceae > Aspergillus > Aspergillus ustus. The sequence goes on from JOMC01000071.1 coordinate 182,384, forward strand.
GAAGAACGTGGACCGTAAAACACACGCAGTCGCCAGATCGTACTTGGACGGGTTCAGGTCTAGCGGTGTGGATATCGCGCCTATAAGTGGCGCTCTAATGACCGCGTATCGTTGGAAGTGACATTTCATTCCTTGTCCATGGGCATATCGAGCCAAGCGCTTTTTTTTCTGTTTCATTGGGGCTTCAGACTTATATTCAGGGCACGCGCCATACAATCGTTCTGCATGCCGGTGTCGCCTGCGGATTAGCATTGAGTTTCTTCTTCTATCTCCCACCATTTTTTTTTCTACTCTTTAACTTATGGATGACGGGATTTTTAAGATGGAATGGCTAGTTCTTATATGCGGCAGGTATGACATCACCACCTTCCAACTTTACCTCTACCTATAGCCAGACCAATGGCCAGCCAAGATTTTAGTATCTAGATCGGACTTGAGATCCTATAGCAAATTAACTCAATAAGATAGGGATATGACCAACCAGCAAAAAGAAACAAGCCGCGGTCATTGGCGCAGGCGGCGCCGGAATCGTACATACACTTTTCACCTCACCCACTACGTCCATTTATATAATCTAATAATACAAGACCAGTCCTGCGCTAACACACTGGCCACACACCCGGACAGACTCGCTGTGACACTAATCGAGAGCGTCACCCAGACAAGACAGGCCAGGCCACATCTCTAGACCTAGGCCTAGGCCCTACTACCAAATACAGCGCATCAGCTGCATAGAGACAGTGGAGGTCAAGAAGATCTAGCCAATCCCCAACATGACAGACATTGAACTGCCCCCGGCGAAACAGAGAGCTGATCAACAGATGTTTTATGACTGTCACAAACTACTACACCCTGTGCAAGAGGAGCATTAAGGACCTGTATTACTATGAAGAGCCACCTACCAGCAGTCCTGCAGGTGTATGTCCCTGTTTATTTATAACATCATGTTAATATGCAGGAGTGCTTTTCTTTTGTATGGTACTGTCTTTGTCCTGGCTTTTACCCTGCTAAGGAAAGTGTGATTAACCAAAACCGCAGTGTGCTATAAGCCACAGGACAATAAGCACACCTAGATGGACACCAAATCAGATAATAGACAGACTATGCGCTAATGCCAGCTTTTGGTCCCCGCATAATCTCACACTGATGTCCCCGCGGCGCAATCAAAAAGTAGTTCTCTGGCTTCATCGTCTCCCAACTTACGCTCGGCGCCAGAGTGACCCCTCTGCACTCCCTGAAGAACTCTGCCGCCGCCAACCGGAGCTCCATGTATGCCAGGTGGATGCCCAGACATGTTCGCGCGCCGGCGCCAAACGGCGAGAAGGCTGCCGCCTGCGCTTGACTTGATACAGCCTCACTTTCCTTCTCTCCTGGGAGCCAGCGCGAGACATCAAAGGTTTTGGGGTCCGGGAAGTTATTCTCGTCGCGGTGCATCGTGTAACTCTGCGTGCTGACGGTCGTTCCCTCAGGGATATAATGGCCCAGGAACGTGGCTCCGCCTTCGGGGACAGACCGAGGGAGTGAGCCCGGTGCAGCGCCGTACAACCGGAGTGTTTCCTTGATGGCGGCGTTGAGAAGCGGGAGCTGCTCCAGTGTTGCGTCGTCATAGTCCTCCGCGAGAGCCTGCACCTCATCCTCGATCTCGCGCTGCAAGCGAGGGTTGCTGAGAATCGCGTAGACGAGATACGTCAGCGTGACCGCCGTCGTGTCCGAGCCAGCGACGATCAGGTTTCCCGCCTCGATTATCACGTCGAGATCAGTGAGCATATTGCTCTCCTTCTCGGACTCGTGGATCATCCCGGAGAAGATATTGCGGGTCGAGTCGCTGGCTGCACGGCTGTTTGTCACTGCGCGTCGGCCATACTCGGTCAGATACTCGCTTGCACGGAACATTGCCTTGATGCTGGGGATCGGGAGGTGTCGGCCGATGAAGCCGACAAGGGGGAGTTCGGCGTTGATGCCAGAGCCCTTCATCGTGGATTCGAGGACGTGGATATACTCGTTTTTCTAGACAGATAGACAGACAGCAGTCAGCCATGATCCATCTATCCCAGACCGACAAAGTCCAACTTATTGAGGGGTGCCTACCATCCCAACACTGAGCATATCAAAGCTCTCCCCAAACATGAGCTTCCCGCTAACATCTGTCGCCAGAAACGTCCACCACTTGAGCACATCACACCTTCTATCTCTGCTTCTCTGCATCTCCCCCTTCATCTTCTCCACCGCAAGCTTCACCTTCTTCCTCACAGCCCCCTCCCACTCCCTCCTCAGTTCGGTCTTCGAAAAAGCCCTCGCAAACAACTTCCGTCTAGCCGCGTGCATCTTCGGATCGCTCATATCGAACACTCCAGGTCGACTACCCATCGTGAACTTACTGTACCACTCGCTCTTGAGGAAGGGTGATCCGGCACGGTGAATCTCCTTGAACCCGGCAATTGACGAGACGGAGACTTCATCGGGACTGATGCGCACGATCGGGCCGTGGGTCTTGTGCAGGGCGTCGATGAAGTAGATTCGGCGGCCGGTTATGATGGACAGTTTGAGTGGGAGGCGTGTTAGAGCTGTGTAGAATGGGCCTGGGATGGAGCGTAGCGGGGAGGTGTAGGCTTTGTAGAGGGACTATATTTCAAAAGAAAAAAAAAATAGCTGTGTTAGTGTAACTGATTCATGCGCTCAGACATTGACGAGGGGATGGATGTGATACCTGGAGAATCCAGAGAACGAGGGCAATGCCCGTGTATACCCAGATTCGCTCCATCGTAATGGTAATGCATGCAATATATTATCAGAAAAGGGCAGTCTCAAGTCTCTAGATATATAGTCTTTCCCCGCACGAAGCAAAATTGGGGAAGCTCAGTTGGGCAAGTAGCTCCCCCCTTTGATCGACCCGAAATGTCCACATTTCCGTCCCACGAAATACTGCCTTTGCCCCGCAAAATCTAAGGAGCCAAATGCTTACATACTATACACCAGACTCACCTCTCTATTAGTAGAGGATGAATATCTGGGGGGGCCTGGCCTAGCCCAGCCTAGCACATGATCCGCTAACCCTAGTTTCGGTCCAAACAATACCCTGCTTCAAGGAATGAAAACGATCAGGGGCACCGGGTGAACGAAACAAGCCGATCTAGTTCTCTAATGAATACACTTTCGTGCTTGTCTAACCAACCTACAGACTGGCTTATGTGTCGTAGTTTTGACAGTATAAATAACCACGATAGTGCTAAGAATGCTGAGCGCTAGCTAATTCGACAGGGTCGTGCCATGCAGAGTTTGGATATGTAGCTCGTGTGAATCTGCTATGGGTGCTTGCTTATGGATGTCTAGATCTCTAAAATTGATTAGGCAGATCCCTATAAGTCTTTACCCTACGTCTAGGGGTATACATCGCTTGCCTACCCTCGTGGTTCTTGAAGCGGAGATCTCCGACCGATAAGGTTACTTCAAGCAGATCCGCCGATCGGTAAGACGCATCTTCTTCTTCCTCTTTCACCCCTTCCAGCCACCACTCGAACGCTCACCAACTGCGGCATCACAACAGATGAATCCCCGCATTGACAATGGCGCCATCACAGCTATTCCATTCCAGGTGCTGTCCAAAGTCGACCGGAGGTTGATCCCTCTGTTGTTCACCACGTATATGCTCAGTTTCATGGACAAAACCATCCTATCCAGTGCCGCCGTCTTCGGATTGATCGAGGATACCGTAGGTCTTACTCCAATTAATTAGGAGCTGCAGCTGACTCGCTCAGCATCTACATGGACAGCAATACAGCTGGGTTTCCAGTATGTTCTACATTGGGTACCTTGTCTGGGAATGGGTATGAAAAACTCTCCATATCCACAAACTCTCGCTGATTGGAGATTAGCCCACTAGTTTCCTTATCCCCAGGCTCCCCGTGGCTAGGTACCTGGCGGCGAACACCATCTTCTGGGGTGTAGTAGTGGCGCTGACATCTGTCTGCGTTAACTACGGCGGACTATTGACCGTCCGGTTCTTCCTCGGCGTCGCGGAGGCGACCATCACGCCAGCCTTCATGTTCATCACCTCGACATGGTACACGCGCGACGAGATCCCCGTCCGAACTGCTATCTGGTTTGCGGGGAATTCGATCGGTGGCCTTGTGGCCAGCCTCCTGGCATATGGCATCGGCCATATTGAACATCCTCTCCGCCCATGGATGTGGATGTTCATTATCCTTGGGATTACAACCTTCTTATGGGCGTTTGTGCTTTTCACCTACCTCCCGAATAGCATCTCAACCGCATCATTCTTGACAGAGGACGAGAAGGAAATCGTCAGCCGTCGCGTCATCACCGCTGGAACAGGCCGCACGGAAGGAACAACCTGGGACCGCGATCAGGCCGTTGAGTGTTTCCGCGACCCCAAAACATGGCATCTCCTTGCGATCGCTTGTCTTACCCAAATACCGAACGGAGGCATCCAGAACTTTGCGAACCTCGTCATCGAGTCCTTCGGATTCACAGCTCTCGAGTCCACCCTCGTCAATATCCCATTCAGCATCATCAGCGGCGCAACAGTGACCTACACGGGCTGGCTCGCAGGCCAGTCACGGAGACTCAACTGCTTCCTCATTACACTCATCCTTGCCTCGGCTGGTACGGGGAGCGCCCTGATCCACGCACGCATCTATCATATCTCGCAAGATCTCCAGCTTCTAGGCTTCTTTCTCCTCTCCGTCGGACCCGGCGCGCTGCCTCTGACCATGTCGCTGGCTCAAGCGAACTACAGGGGTGTCACGAAAAAGATGACAATGACGGGCTCGATGTTCGTCGCGTATTGCGTGGGCAATATTGCAGGCCCCCATCTGTTCCGGGCCAGTGAAGCGCCAGCCTACGAGACCTCGTTCCGGATAATTCTAATCTGCTACGCGCTCGCAGCTTCGCTGGCCCTTTCGCTGCGTATGTACCTTCGTGCTACCAATGCTCGACGCGACCACGACGAAGGATATGTGGCTGCCGACCAGATTGATCCGACTGGAGGTGGTGGTGGTGGAAGCACTGAAACTTCTCCGCTCATGGGGCGTCCCGCCGAACAAGCAAAATGGGACCAGGACCTCACCGATTGGAATACAGTTGGGTTCCGCTACCGATACTAGATAGCTTATGACAACCGGAATATAAGAAGGCCACTCCGCTCCGGGAGGTTCTAGTAGAGCCGCACTTCGGGCGATTCCAATTAAGCCCGGTACGGAGTATATGTTGTAAACGACCCTGGTCACTACATATCAGAACAGCCCCATGGTCCTTTTCTCCAGAGCTCGTTTCATTTGCTGGTTCACCCAAATTTTCGCTTCGTTCGGTCCGTCCAATCGTCGTCCCGGTTATTGTTCATGACATCGCTTGCACGCAGGACAGCTGCGACTCGAGGAACTAGTATCTCGCCCTTGAATAGGTCACAATCCTATAGCTCGCTAGCCATTTCGACGAGTGGGTGGACTGAGTTGCGAGTGGATTATTAATGCTTCCCCAGCCAGCGGCCACCAGCGCCAAGACCAGCCAGGCCGGACCCTCGACGGTTTTCCCCAACTTCGACTCCAGACAATAATTGCTCTGTTATTCCTCACCCGCACGAGACGACTCCTCTGGGCCTCCTCTCCTCTCTCCTCTCTCTCTTTCTCCTTCTCCTTCTCCCTCCCCTTCCCTTTCCCCTTCTCCTTTCCCGCAAACGATGATCTGAGCCCCGTCGCTGGGGTACCCGCGCCCATCATGATCCCTCCCGAGTCCGACGAGTCCCCGATGGCCCTCTCCTCGCTTCCCTTGGCCGCCTCCGGCCAGCACCACGACGACATCGCCCTCCCCGACGACTTTGACTCCCACAGCCCAGCCAGCTCGCGCGAACCAGGGGGCACCCAAAATCCCAACGAATTGACTACGTTCCACGACGGCCCACAAGACCAGACACCCGGCGAAGCCGGTCGAGAAGATGACGGCGGCGGCGACCCCTCACAGAATCCTGACTTACAGGGCGACGACAAGCCCGCCTGGAGCGAGATGAAGACGAAAGCCGGTAAAGAGCGGAAACGCCTCCCGCTCGCGTGCATCGCTTGCCGACGGAAGAAGATCCGATGCTCGGGTGAGAAGCCCGCGTGCAAGCATTGCTCGCGGTCGCGGATCCCCTGCGTGTACAAGGTGACGATGCGAAAGGCGGCCCCGCGGACGGACTACATGGCCATGCTGGATAAACGGCTGAAGCGGATGGAGGACCGTGTGATCAAGACGATCCCCAAGGACGAGCTGAGGGATATGGCGGCCATTGGGCGGTCGAATGTGCGGCCGCCGGTGCCGGGCCAGGCGACGAAGAATCAGAAGAAGAGGTCCGCCGATGAGGCGTTTGCGGCGGAGATGGAGGAGTGGGCTCGTGCGAGTCGCAATGCGCCGCAGGATACATTTCCCATGCGCCGTGAGGGGAAGTCGAGCGATGGACCGAGTTTGATGACTGAGGGTGCGGAGTTTCTTCCCTCGCTGGAGATACAGGAACATCTCTCGGAGGTGTTCTTCGATTGTGTTTACGGGCAGTCTTATCTGTTACTACATAAGCCGAGCTTCATGCGCAGGCTCAAAGCTCGGACGGTGCCACCTGTGCTTATTCTTGCTGTCTGCGCTGTCTCAGCGCGGTTCTCAACACACCCACAGATCAACTCAGAGCCTCCGTTTCTGCGCGGGGAGAATTGGGCCAGCCCAGCCGCGACCATCGCATTAAAGCGACACGACGAACCTAACATTACCATCTTGACTGTGTTTCTTCTGCTTGGGCTGCACGAATTCGGCACATGCCATGGCGGGCGGAGCTGGTCGTTTGGCGGCCAAGCCATGCGCATGGCCTACGCGCTCCAGCTACACCGAGAACTCGATTACGATCCCCTACTTACGCAGACGAATGGCGGCAATGCCCAACTGAGCTTCACGGACCGCGAGATACGGCGGCGCACAATGTGGGCGTGCTTCCTGATGGATCGGTATAACTCATCAGGCAGCCAGCGGCCGCCGATCGGTAACGAGAAATTCCTCCAGATCCAGCTTCCGATCAAGGAGTCGCATTTTCAGATGGAGATCCCCGGTCCTACAGAGGATTTAGAGGGCAACGTACTGAACCCCGTTCCGGAGGACGTCGGGCAGCTATCTAACGCGAGATCAAACATGGGGGTGCTCGCATATATTATCCGTGCTGTCGTGATTTGGGGACGAATCGTGGACTATCTCAACCTTGGGGGGAAACGACGAGATAGCCACCCACTGTGGTCGCCAGAATCGGGGTACTCGCGCCTGAGAAAGCAGATTGAAGATTTCTCTGCCTCGCTTCCGAGCCATTTACATTTCACATATGAAAATTTACAGGTCCATGCCGCGGACCGTGTCGCCAATCAGTTCCTCTTCCTCCATATTATCATCCATCAGAATACTCTATTCCTCAACCAATTCGCCATTCCACTTTCCCCCGGTGGGCGTCCTCCCCGCGACATGCCCCGCACGTTCCTCAGCAATGCAGGAAGGGCTGCAGTCGAGGCGGCGCATCACATATCTACACTCATCAACCATGCCGCCCCGTATCCACTCACGGTCCCCTTTGCTGGGTACTGCGCATACTCGGCCAGCACCGTCCACATCTGGGGCATCTTCTCCAAGAACGCACAGCTCGAAGCTCGATCAAAAGAGAATCTCCGCCACACATATCGATATCTGAACAAGATGAAGAAATACTGGGGAATGTTCCACTATATGGTTGAAAGTGCCAAAGACCGCTACCGACAGTTCGCCGACGCAGCGATCAAGGGCACAGTGGCAACGCAAAACGGGCATGCCACTCCCATGTTCCAGTATGGCGACTGGTTCGACAAATATCCGCACGGCGTATCACGACAACACTGGGAAGACCCGGAACACCACGTCCGAAAGAACGATGACGAGGCCGTCATGAGCCAGAAACCCGACCTCCAAAGCGTCGAGGACTTCTTCGCCAGCCTGTCCCCAACACCACAACCGGCCATCCCCGCTCGACGCCGGCACTCGCGAGCGGGCAGCAGAATCGAAAACATCGCGGGTCTCGACCAAAACACCACAACACCAACCTCTCAACAAATCGTCGACGTCAACATGGAAACCTCCCCTGGTATCTTAGGAACCTCAGGAACAGGCTTCCCACAACCAACCATGTTCCCACACAACCGCGGCGCCCAACAACAGCAACAACAACAACAACAACAACAACCCTTCGGTGCGTCCCCATTCGACTTCACAATCCCCGTCACCGACCAACTCCCGCAGCTCGATCGCCAATTCGTTTACGACTCCTTCGCCGGCTTCAAGCCCTCCCCAACCTCCTATGTCCCCGGCGACGCTGGCGGAAACCCCTTCACAACGATGAACGGCGGCGCACCACCACATCCTTCTCACCCACCCCCCCCTGGCGGCGCCGCACCGGACACAAGTGGGATCTTCACGGGCGAGCTCGACCCGAACGCGCCCTCGGGGACGGGCGAATTCTACCAGCCGAGCGCGTGGTTCTTACCCTTTAACCTCGACCCGATCGGCGCGGGCGCCAGTCTCGATGCGCAGCAGACGCCGGACGCGAGCGCCGCGGCTGATATGGCGGCGTTTGCGGGCGCGGGGAATATGTCTATGGCTGCGTATGACTTGGGGATGGGGGGCATGGGGAGGAAAACTGATTGATGGATTAACCCCGGTTGGTTCTGAGTCGATGTGACCTAGTCTCATTTTCTCTAAGAGTGATATGATACGATACTATATGCAGCAATGTCCCATTAAATGAAGCCGTGCTGCGTTCATTCTGGTGGCTTGAGTTATGCAAGTTTGCGTTTCCCTTTATATTTCTAGCATTTTCTTGGTCGTTTGTTGGATGGTTTGGTAGGGTATAGCGTTCTTTGCTGCTGGGCTTCTTTGTGTATTGGACGGATGACGGGGAGTGGTTGACTTCCTTCGCGCTATGGGCAAGGCAAGTCGAACTGCTTGTGATACTGTATGATCAATAGGTAGTAGCTGTGTAAGACATATATGGTTGTTCGAACAGAATCTTGTTGACTTATGGAGCCCCAACATTTATTTATATTTCCATTAGCCATCAAAGCTACATCAAGTGCAATGTGATACGTCGTATTCGAGGTCTACTGACTCCGAATATAGAAATCCGGTGTAGCACCACTATGTATATGGGGTGTGACTCAGAAGCAATGACGCCTTACATACGGCGTACCGCGAAGTATATAAACTGCACTCTGCTGCCTTGTATGAATCCCTCTCTAGAACCCACTTACCTAGTTGATTCCATTTGCAAATCGTATCATCACAATACCCAGTTGGAAAAAGAACCTACATACATACATACATACATCTACTATATGCCACACAATGGCCGACTCCCTCCGCACCCAACTCCGCCAACTTCCCACGCACAAGGGTCCCTTCCCCTTCCCAGCCCCAACCCCATCGTCCCTCCCATCCACCCCAACAGCCGCCTTCCACACCTGGCTGCGCGATGCCATCACCGCCGGCGTAATCGAGCCGCACGCCATGACGCTCTCCACCGTCGACAATAGCAGCAGCAGCAGCATAGGAATCCCGGACTCGCGCGTGCTGATCCTCAAGGACCTCGACTCCGCGCGAGGGTGGCAATTCGCGATCCGCGGCGACGGGCCGAAGGCTGCGCAGCTGGATGAGAACCCCAATGTTGCGCTGTGCTTCTACTGGGCGGAGCTGGGGAGGCAGGTGCGGATTCGGGGGCCTGCGGTGAGGCTCTCGGTGGAGGAGGAGGAAAGGGACTGGGAGGGGAGGCCGCGGGCGTCCAAGGTTGCGGCGGCCGTGAGTATCAGGCAGAGTGCGGTGTTGGGGAGCTTGGATGAGTTGAGGGGGAGCGTTGAGAGGGTTATTTCTACTTCTACTGCGGCTGGTGCTGCTGCTGCTGGTAGTGCTGGTAGTGCTGATACAGGAGGGGAGGAGATCCAGAGGCCCGACTGGAGGCTTTATGCGGTTGCGCCTGTTGTGGTGGAGTTTTGGCAGAGGTCGGAGGATAGATTGCATCAGAGGGTGAGGTTTCGGAAGGTTGATGGAGGTGATGGGGAAGGGGAGGACGGGTGGGTGAAGGAGCTGCTTTGGCCGTGAGATAGATACATGCATGCATGGGTTTGGGAAGATCTTCGGTTATCTCTCTGTAGTAGTGGAAGAAGCGGATGCAAAAAATAAGAAGAAATCTGAGTGCATCATCCGTGAATCGAACACGGGCCTCGTCGATGGCAACGACGAATTCTACCACTAGACCAATGATGCCACTTGATGTATAGTAGTTCTATTTTTGTATCTATATAGCTAAATTAAAAAATAACCCATCTTCGATGCCTCAGTCAGTCCTCTTTAGCTTTTGTACCCTCCGCGCTCCAGGTCAAGTGAAATGGAACACCCGGTCTTTCGAATTGCAGGTTGGTTCTAGGTTTACCGAGCCATGAATACTTACCGCAGGCTACATGCAGAAAGTAGAGAAAGAGGTGCCATGTCCATAATATCGTAACCATATATAAACACATATGCTCGTAGGTCTAACCCCTTGCTTCCCTTCAGTCGATACAGTAACATCGCACTTTGTACAATACATACACCCCGCAAGCCTAGCCTGCTTGAGCTGAAAGGCAAGGATTCTATCGCCGAGAAACCAAGGCAATAAAAAGCAGAAACAAACACAAAATCATAGTCCACATCAATCATCCCACTCTTCGTCATACTGATCTATCAGGCGATTCTCTGCGTCGATGTCCTCGGCGCGCCCGCGCCGGCGCTCTGGATACCGGCCTCGTTGCGGGCTACCACCAGCGGCGGTGTAGCCCGGTGGCGATCGCCGAATGCGCAGGAGGCGCAGAAGTGAAGAGAAGAGGATGACCGTCATGTCCTGGATTGGAGCCCGATCGGGCAAAGGGTTAGCCTGTACCGAACAGAATGAATATGTCGGATGTGATAGTGGAGGTTGATGATGGGAATATTTGAGATACACGATTTAGGATACAGGAGAAGGGGGTAAAAAAAGGTGTATGAATGTCTATCGTTCTCTTCTTTTGTTTATAGGTGACCATGGCCGACGAGACTATTCTGTATCCATGGAGGGGCATCAAAAAGAGAAAGAGTGGCTGCAGCGGTCAACGCTGGAGGCAGGTACTTGGTACATAACGATGAGGAAACAATAAAGAGTGAAAGAGTGCGAGAGCGACATGCTACACCAGTGGTAGGGTTCAATCCAGCCTCGAAACCGGTAACTTTGCATTGCTCGGGTGACTGTGCGAGAGCGATTCACGGTGCCTGCGGTATGTCCGCCGAAATGGAGTCACTGCCAGTACACATACCTTCGCAAAGTCCAGCATCCCAGCCCAGAGACTGTAGTTGGGACATTGCCTCCAGCCGCGCTGGTGCATGACGGTTCGTTGGTAGGCACAGCCACCGACCAAGTAAGCTGCGATTGCAATGAGAGCGCTGCGGGGGGTGTTAGTTGAAGCGCCGACGGGGATACGAGATAGTCCTCACATTATGCCGAAAATCCCTCCAGGAGAAAGACCCTGGCCAGCAGGATCATGCCCATAGCCGCCACAGGCAGCGGAGCTTCGGAGCTCAAAGAAGTATGTGCACTCGTCCATCGTGCCCACAAAGGAGACTGTCGGTTGTGACGCGGAGATGTCGCGGTCGCATAGGAAGGAGATTATGGTTGACTTGTTGCGCGAAGAGAGATCGCCACCACACGGGGAGCCGTCTGTGTAGTTCAAGACCAGTTTCCGTCCTCGGAAGAACGGTTCAGACGCTTGTTGTCTGGATAATGTCAGCTTTCCATCTATTCGCAAAGTTCAGGTAACCAACCCGATGGAATATGTCTTATTATCCTTCTTGTAGTACGCGCTGACATTCTGCCACAGATTCTCCTTGACCCCAACGACATCGGTCATCTCCTCAATCACGGGCCCACAGACATTAAGTGTAAAGTTGGCTTTGTAGTCATAGCCCCTTGCGTGCCAGCTCTCCTCGCGCTGATGTTTGCGGGTCGTGTCGGAGTCGCTTGAAGGGTGCTGTACCGTCAAGCTGTTCAGGTCGTAGTATAGTCCCGTCGTCGGAGAACGTGCGACGCATGGTGCTATCTCGTCTTTGGAGCCGGATGAATCGGAAGCCGCATATACAGAGGTCAACGAGGTCGAGGCAAGGAGGACGCTGAGGAGGGAGATCGGTGACTTCATCGCGGGGATCTGGGTCCAGCGCAAGTGGGCAAATGGGGTGATCGGCGGAAGAAAAGGGGAAAAAACCAATAAAGGAAACTAAGGGAACGAGGTGGAGATGGTGTAAAAATGGAAGATGAAGGAGAGAAGCGATGAGGACTGGCTCTATCGAGGCGTGTTCAGGAGATGAAACGTCGCATTACTGCCGATGCGGAGAACTCGGCCTCTTTGCTTCGCTTCCAAGACTCTCCAACACAACCTTGCGTGCGCCTAGGCTGCAGCTCCCTCCTGCTCGCTCGGCTCTTGTCGATCCGTCCTCAGATGTCCTTGCGGAGAATTCCAGTCGAGACCTTAAATTCCAGTCCTTCCCAATGCGCACTCCTTGACTGACATTGTTTTCTTTCCATTGAGCGCTTCTCCGAGTTGTCCTGCCTAGCCCTGTCGCGAGTCTCTTGCGTCAACACTAGCTCCTTCGCGATGGCGTCCAAAAAAGACTCCAGAACTTCAGTCCCCATCCAACCAGTCCCAGAGAAACAAGGATACGAGTTTCTCGGCCCGTATGTGTCCTCGATTCAGATAACCAGAATTGACCAATGTACCTGACTTTTGCAGCCCTGGTGCTTTCGCAATTACCTTTGGCCTCCCCGTTCTCCTCTACGGCTTCACATTTTTGTGCAATGATGTCTCCGGCTGTCCTGCGCCGTCCCTACTACACCCCTCCACCCTTACGCTCGATCAATTGAAGGCAGAGGTTGGCTGGCCTGAGGGAGGTTTCCGCGCGCTGTATGATACCGAAGTTTTCGTGTGGGTTCTGGGCTATTATTTCCTCCAACTCTTCCTCTACGTGGTTCTGCCCGGCCAGGTGTCGCCGGGTACTGAATTGGCTTGCGGCGGGAGGCTTCGATACAAGTTCAATGGTAATACCTTGTCTATCGCGGGATTTTCACGCGTTTCTGACTTGCTTGATAGCTTTTCCCACTGCCATGATTATTCTTTCTGGCTTGGCTCTGGGCACCTACATTGATGGCGCGGATTTCGTTGTTTGGACTTTCATTTGGGACAACTACCCTCAGGTGATCACCGCGAACCTAATTGTCTGCTGGTCAATCGCTATCTTCGTCTACGTGAGGAGCTTCTCCGTTCCTGCGCCTGGCCAACCCAACCCTGAGCTTCGGCAGTTGGCGCCGGGCGGACATTCTGGAAACGTCCTCTACGACTTTTTCATCGGGCGTGAGCTGAACCCGCGAGTAAAACTGCCACTCCCATTCCTCGACGAGGCGTCTCGGACAATCGACATCAAAGTCTGGTGTGAGATGCGCCCTGGATTGCTAGGGTGGATCATCCTGAATTTGTCCAACATTGCACGCCAGTACAGGACCTATGGATATATTACCGACTCCATTGTACTCTCAACTGCGTTTCAGGCTTTTTACGTCCTCGACGGGCTTTACATGGAGCCTGCGCTGTTGACAACAATGGACGTGATCATGGACGGCTTCGGATACATGCTCTCCTTTGGTGACATGGCTTGGGTTCCTTTCATGTACAACTTCCAGACCAGGTACCTCGCAATGTTCCCCCATGAGCTCGGGTCCAAGGGCATTGCACTCGTTCTGGCTCCCACGGCTGTTGGCTACATGATTTTCCGCGGCGCCAACAACCAGAAGAACCGCTTCCGCAAGAACCCCAATGACCCCCGTCTCAGCCACATCAAGTACATTGAGACTGCGCAAGGCTCAAAGCTTATGACCTCGGGCTGGTGGGGACTTGCCCGCCATATCAACTACCTCGGCGACTGGCTCATGTCGTGGTCGTACTCTCTTCCCACCGGAATCTCCGGCTTTGTCATTGTCGAGAGCATCAACGCGTCTACCGGCGAGCTTGAGAAGCGGGCAGTACAGACCCCCGAGTCGCGCGGCTACGCTATTATTTTCACCTATTTCTTCCTGATCTATTTCGGCGTGCTCCTCCTCCACCGTGAACGTCGCGACGAGGAGAAATGCAAGAAGAAGTACGGCAAGGACTGGGAGCGATACACTTCCATGGTCCGCAGCCGCATCATCCCTGGGATCTATTAGTTTACGCTGCTCAGATGATGGGGCGACAGATTTGATTCGAAGCTTGACCTTTAAGGTATTTAATTTTTATACTAATTTGCGTTCTTGTGCGCGCCGCAATGGAGCTCGTGCTATAGATGGAAAAGTTTATGTACACTCGAGTTCCAGGTTATGTGGTTCTGGGGTATAATTACTAGAGCATAGGTAGTAATATGGTCATTCAATCATGAGATAGAAGAAATTCCAAATCAACGCTTGCGTTTCTTTGTATCAACTAGGACATCCAGTCCCCAATCCTCGTCACCTGAGTTAGGCACCCATCCTTCTAGGATCTCTCTGGCGTTCTGTATAGCGTCCTTTCGTGCTCGCATCGTTTCAGTCAGGGACCCCGGCCCCTTAAACTCGTGATATGTTGATGCTTGCAACAAGGACGGGTATGCATCCACCCCGGCACCGGCCCCTCCCTCTATCAGGCGCACGCTCTCTTCAGGGTTTTGAGCGATAGATCTCAGAATCTCCTTACAATAACTCCATGACTTTGCCTTCGAGAGAGACGACGCACCCCGCAACCCAGGCGAGGATACCTTATTGCCTTGCTTCACACCATTCATAATGTTCTCAAACAAGCCTGTTGTGGATCCGCGCAGAGTAGGTACAGATTTGGTGCCTGTATCAGCAATAATCACTGCGCTCGGGCCGCCCTCGGTTTCCGCGGGTCTTGTCATCGTGGGGGCTCGAATCCATATCGCTGATAGATTGCTTGGCTTGCTCTTCTTCAGTGCCGCGGGTCCCGACTGCTGTGACCTTTCAGGGTCTTGTCTTTCCATCTCGACATCGCTTGCTCTGGGCTTTCTAAATGGCCACAGCGATTTGAGCTCCTCAGTCGGGATTGACAAGATCCGAAATGGACGGAACTCGTAGCGATACCGAGATTCAGCCCTACCATCAGCTCCCGTTCCTGCTGCCCCTTGGACCGGCCACGCCTTTCCCTTGAGCCCCTTCATCCGCCCGTCCTCCCCAAAGCACCTCGCACACCCGACACGCGTAATCTCCTCCTCGGGCAAAATGAGCGCAGTGATATACGCATTCTCCGTGGGTGCGACAAGCAAGCTCGTCTCGTAGTTCAACAACGATGACACCTGCCGCAGGGCAATCTTATCCGAGCACGATTTGCTCTTCGTTGACTCTGCGTCTGCGCGCGCGGGCTTGCGACGGACTACCCCTAGCCTGGAGAAGTGGCCTCGGCCGGTGAGAAGTTGCGTGGTAGTGGTTGTGGTTGTGTCCAGATTGGCGCCGCTGGTATTATCGGATTCTGTATCTGGTACTGGGATAGCCCATGGTGTGGGATCGTCTTGTGCGGCCATGCAGAGCTCCATGCTTGCGTCTCCGCAAGGTGCGCAGGTGCAGTACATGTATATTCGTACATCAGGTTGGATTTCAAATGGTGGCTCAGTTCCTCTTTTGATCTCTGTTTGGCGACGCCGGATATATCGAGAGGGAAATTCATTTTTATCGCCACTTATGTCTCCGGATGAATATCTTTCCTGGGAGAGTACACTGTGACATTCAGATAGAAGCCAGTGATTGAACGCGCGCATAGCGAGGATTTCCGCATGGCAATCATGCAGGACTAGTCCTTTGCACTGTGGGATTCGGCTTGCGGGGAGGCATTTTGCGCCAGTTCTGGAGATATTAGTTGATTCTGTTCAGCATATATCAGCTGGACAATGGATCATACGCAATGGTAATGCAAGTTAATATTTCTGAGGGGGTATCTTCTCCTGATAGCTGTTAGCCGGACGACTATATAAAAATGCCATGCCATGGTGGATGAGAAAATATGCAGATGATGCAACACTAATTGTCATATTTACACACTACTCTCCCCGTAGATTAGTCCCCATAGGATTTTGTATATAACGCACCCTTAACAAGTACAATCCCCGTCATGGGAATCCATTCGGCGGTTCCATCGTCTCGGATAACAGGCTTGCTGCGCTTTGGCAGACCGTCGAAATAGGAATGGACTAGAGTTGCAATCCGAGATGGCAGTGGTAGAGGCTGTGTTTCTGTGTCTCCCATTTCAGGAGGCGGATCATACGGGGGAAAATTGGGGTGATGCTTGATATTGCACGACGCTTTTGGCCCTGGTGAGAGGGGCATAATTGGTAAGCAGATTTATGTAGCTACTTATGCATGTTATGTACACTTGGATGAGTAAGCGAATTATCCTTTTAGTTATGCACTTCGCATCTGTCGCGAGAGGATTGTTGACAAACAATTCCTAACTAGTTAGTTACCATCCATCTGATTTGTAATTTCTCTACTTGGAGACTGCACCATGGCGAAAGCAGCATGATATCCATCGGATTCCTCCAGACTCTACTGATCCGAATCATGCGCCCTTTCTTGGAGAACGAGCTGTACCTGTGGGATCTAAACCGCATGAGGCTTAACTTCCCGAGCACGTCGAAGGATCGGTGGGATTCCAAGCGGAGTTAAGCATTCATTGCTTGCGGAGGCAGCCATGATGTTCTGTTCCAAGTCCTTTTCTTGACCCCATGGACTGCCTCATCGACATCACTGAAAGCTGCCATTACACTCGATCATGGCTATCCTCCGTAAAGCCTGCCGAAACTGCACCGCTTCGAAGCGAAAATGTGTGGTTCAGCTACCAAAGTGCACTCGCTGCGCCCAGCGGGGCCTAGAGTGTACGTACGATCTCGAGCCGCTGAAAGCTCCAACTCCGCAGACGAAGAAATTGCCAAACATGACGTTCAACAACTCATTGGTCTGTGATGGCACCGGATACTGTGTCATAAAGAGCGTCAATCTCCACCCACCAAACATAGATCCCGCAATATGTGGGACCGGGAACGAAGATAATCTGGAGCTCATGCGTCTGGGATATCAATGTGTTCCAGACCTTCTGCTTTCGGGAAAGCCTGCGCTTTTTGTACACCCAAAGCTGCAACTCCATGGCGAGTGCAGGTACTTTGCCGCGGTGATGAAGGCACGACCCGATGACTTGAACTACGAGCTGTTTGAACACTTAGTCCGACTTGACGTCAAGCAAATACCCATCATAGAGAACTTGACGGGCCTTCAAGCGCTTCTTGTTCTCGGTGCCTTCCTTTTCCCCACTCAACACCTAGACCCGCAGGCCTTCCTTCCTGTCATCTACGAATGGGCACAGGCATTACTCGCATCAGCACAGACTAGAATGCCACCAGCGCAGTCACCATGGCAAGCATGGCTGTTCGGAGAGAGCGTTCGACGCACTATTATCATGGCATATGGGCTTGGAATGGCTCTAAGTAGCTTCAAATACGGGTACTGCATGCATTGGTTGTTCATGGAGTCGCTTCCATTTGACGAACGCGTCGGTCTGTGGATGGCAACTTCGCCCCAGGCCTGGATCGCAGCAGCTGGGACGAAGACCGGCGAGGACGTCGGGGAGAAACTCATTTCTTTACACGAATTTGGGAAACAGGCTGATGGGGCTAGCTGTGATTTTCGTGAAGACACATTTTTAGCTCTGCTGTCTTATGCTCACAATGGCTGACCGGTGGGAACTAGACCGGATTGGGCTCAACTGCATGGAGGGCACCTATCTATAGCCCTGACACAGGATGTCTATTGTATGAGACCTCAGGCTATAAATTGAGCCACCTCGCCCTTCTCAGTTCAAGTCTTCCTCCTCATCAAGCCATCTCTCTCACAACACTCCAAATACAGCATTACCCATCACCTCGAAGCACAGCTTCTACATCATGTCTTCTGGAAATCCTCTCCTCGTCGTTCTTGGTGCCACGGGCAAGCAAGGAGGATCGATAATCTCTCACTTTCTCTCATTGTCGTCTTCCCCCTATGCTCTCCGCGGCGTTACCCGAGACCCATCCTCGTCCAAGGCTACTTCTCTAGTCGCTGCGGGCGTTGAGGTAGTCAAGGCTGATATCGATGACCCTTCTTCTCTCGATGCTGCGTTCCAAGGCGCGTCTGCCATTTTCAGCGTCACCGATTTCTGGGTAAACTTCTTCAACCCGTCGGAACGCGAGAAGGCCGCCGCAGCGGGCCAATCCATTGGCGTTCATTGCAGGGAGAGAGAGATCCAGATGAACCGAAACATCATCGACGCCGCCGCCAAAGTCAGCACACTTGACCATTTCATCTTCTCCGGTTTGATCAACTCGTCCAAGCTGAGCGGGGGCAAGTACTCGCATGTCTATCACTTCGACGGCAAGGGCCTAGCCGAGGAGTATGGCAAATCAGCCCATCCAGAGCTTTGGGCGAAGACCAGCGTGCTTTATGCGGGGTTGTATCTCGAAAATCACCTCGGCCCCGGGGGAGCCCTCTACCGTCCGAACTTGGACCAAGCAAGGGACACTCTTGTCTTGACCTTGCCCGACTCTTTGGCCATGTCATCGCTCCCTATGTATTCTGCCGTGGATGATACTGGGCCGCTCGTCCATGCCTTGCTTCAGATCGCCCCGGGTAAAAAACTCTTGGGGGTGAATGAGTCTACCAGTCTACGAGACTTGGCGGAGATCCTAGGCGAAGTGCTAGGGAAGAAGGTGGAGTTTGTTGACAGCTTCCCACCTATGGAGACTGGAGACCCTGACTTTGAGATGGAAATTAATGAAATGATTGGCTTCTGCGTTGAGTTCGGATATTTGGGTGAGAGGTCCAATGTTGCTGATAAGAGCGTTGTGAACCCCGGCGACTTGGGGGTGCCAGTAAAGCTGCAGTCTGTCAAGGAGTGGTTTAAAAAGCAGGACTGGGAGAAGGAGCTTGGGGTTGTTGGTATCTGAGCGCGCCTGTTTTGTGGCTGTAATTTGTTTGACTTGACACTAAAGTTTCGTTTTGACAATCTTTTCTCTAAATTATGATCTTTTTCCAACATCCACTTCAATGATATCTTACTCAAGAGCTATCTATATACAATAGGCTGGATCTAAGGCATTTCCCAGAAGCCGCCGATTCTACGTCTCTATGAAATTTTGAGTAGGATTTTGCGTAGGCTTAATTAACTATGCTTCGCCGTTCAGCTTAGATTCGTATAGGATTGTGGAGCTTTAAGTGTGGATGGTGGTAGGATAGTAACTTTATATATCGGACAAACTAGTTGGATGAACGACACAATATACATAGAACGTGGCCTTTGCGGCTGGGCAGGTCACGGATGGTAGATAGCCTTAGCGGTAGAGTATTATTGATTGGCGCTATGATGTTAAAGATGCCTTTGACTTTGATAGCGTCTCATGTTCCTCCTCCTCTGCGAGGATTCAAAGATTGGCGCGAGAGTACTCTGTAGCAGTCTCTGATATAACCATAAACCGAAATACTTTTCTACATCTGCCCGGGTGGTCTAGTGGGTTAGTATCCCTTAAATTCCAACTTCCAAACCCTCTCTAACCTGTGATAGTATGATTCTCGCTTAGGGTCCACCCTATACAAATATGCAAGAGGTGCCGCTCGACCCGCGGCTTGAGCCTTATCTTTTTTTCTCCCCTCATTTCCTTCTCGCCCAATATATATTCAGTTAAAAGGTGAGTGACCAAGGTTATAAATCTTGCCATGACTACAACTAGTCTGGGATAACTTTTCTTAGGTTGAAATACCAAAGTTGTTCAAAGGAGTAGATACCAGTTGCAAGTTCGCTGCAGTAGTGTCTTGCTAATCCCAGAGCCACGATAGCTATGCAAAGAAAACCACTGTTTATTGTGGTAACACTGAGAAACCGCCAGTTAGGCCAAAATCCATGGAAAGGCCTACAGTGTATGTGTGCGTGTGTGTGATTCATAAGCTGTCCCCTCGCCTCAGGCGATATGCAGGTCACCACTATCTACTCTCTATGCTTGTCTATGTACAGAAAACCATTACTTTCTAACAAATTTAGAGCCTTGTCACGGCCTGTGGTGGCCTTCCTGCCTGGTGTTCTATTTAGAGGCCCTGTGACGCGCGGCTCTAAACCCTTTTTAATACCTCTGCGAAGTCTAGTACTACACCTAAGATGCTACTGTCTTGTATATTATCCTTCTTACCTTTTTTACCTTGGATCTATCCTCTGAGCATGTCTAAGATATTATTAAATGCCGCCCTGATCTTCCTTTGTGGTTTCTGTTGTAGGTCCTTTAGTCTCGGGCAATCTACAAGAACATGAACCACTGTCTCTAGTGCACTATATTTATACTTCTTGTCCTCCCTAAGATAGTATAGTTTCCCATGTGTTACAAGCTATAAGTGGCTAGTTTAGAGTTATATAAGCAAGTAAGCTTGATTTCAAGGCAGTAAGCCATATATTCTCTAGGTGCGGATTAAAGGTAGGTCCTTGTCTAAACAGAGGTGGCTGCCTTTTTTAAAGATCTTCTATTCTTGTTCCCATTCCTTCTAAAAAATTTTATGGATAAAAGCCCTTTCTTATAATAGAAGGTGTTAAAAAGGGTACTTTATCTCTAGTCTAACTACTTTTTTAGCCAGGTGGTTGGCTGCTTTGTTTCCAGGGTCGCCGCAGTGACCTAGGACCCACTAGAGGCGGAGGGGATTCCCATGCATCTTTAGTTCTCTGGCTAATTAGGTGATAACTAGGATAATCCACTGGCTAGACTTGTTTTACATATTTACTATGGCTTGCAGTGCTGACATGTTATCACTAAGAATAGTTACTGGTTTGATCTCTGTTGCTGAGGTATCTCGATTCTTCATGGTCGTTGAAAATGCCAGGCTGATGGCGTAGTAGATAGCCATGAGCTCTGCGGCGTATACTGACCAATGCTCCATTGACCCGATACTAATCTACCGGGCCTGCAGGATCTGGTGGCTATGGTCCAGGAGCAAAGGCCTACAGTGGGAAGCGCCTTCAGCTTCCCATCCGAAGACAAAGAATGCTTTTCCTGAACCCTAACACACCAAGGCAGGCTAAGCCTATCTTAAGGGCATTTCGGGCTTCGTTTCGAGACGAAATCGTATAATACCGGACAGCTGATTACCCACGTACGTTGTAACAGAACTGAAGCTAAATACAAAATATTAGAAGTATGATGTAACTGATATTATAACTAAGATCTTATATACGAGAGCCACAGATCTGTTACTGCGCAAGAACATGACCATATTGGAAAAGGCTTTTATTAAAACCTTGCAGTGACCTGTACGCCCATCGCACGCCCCCATTGACTTTTTCCCTTGCTCTCACTTTGTCGTCTCAGGGCACTGTTAACAAGCATTATGCTATTACATCTTAATACCAACTAATTTTTAAAGATTTCCTGATGACCATTTGATAGGATTACTGATCATCAAGTCACCCTGACATGACGCCGCAACTTCAACCCCACCAACGGGAATAGCTATAAAGAGCCCAGTTCTCCCAGACCCTTCTTTTGCAAAGAGAATTGAAAATATAGGACAGATAGAAACAGGATCAGGAACGGAAGATGGTTAGACATATTGTGGTTAAGTAGTAAATGTTATCACACATACGCGGCCGTTCCTGCATCCAAGTGCAATGGTAGTATTATATATTGCTGAAGAGGCTGGATAAGAGTCGGAAGGGAGCCATAACTCTCTTTGGCTGTTGATAGCAACCCACCGATCTGCCTTTAGGGATACCTCATTTTCAGTTTCAAAGAGACGTGATGTGAAGCTTTCCAGCCAGACTCGTATGTTGAAAGAACCCACATTGGTGATAATTTGTGGGAAGCGCTCAGAGAAGTTGACATTAGTAACCGCTTCCTGAGTCTCCAGCGTATGCCTGAGGGCGCCAGTGGCAGGGTCCCAGAGCTTGATGGTATAGTCGTAGGAGCCTGATGCTAGCAACCGGCCGTCCGCTGAGAAGGCCACTGATTTAACCCAATCAGAATGGCCCTCCAGCGTATGCCTGAGGGTGCCAGTGGCAGGGTCCCAGAGCTTGATAGTATAGTCATCAGAGCCTGATACCAGCAGCTGGCCGTCCGCTGAGAAGGCCACTGAATTAACCACATCAGAATGGCCCTCTAGTGTATGCCTGAGGGTGCTAGTGGCAGGGTCCCAGAGCTTGATGGTGCGGTCATCAGAGCCTGATGCCAGCAGCCAGCCGTCCGCTGAGAAGGCCACTGAATTAACCCCATCAGAATGGCCCTCCAGTGTATGCCTGAGGGCGCTAGTGGCAGGGTCCCAGAGCTTGATAGTATAGTCATCAGAGCCTGATGCCAGCAGCCAGCCGTCCGCTGAGAAGGCCACTGAATTAACTCTATAAGAATGGCCCTCCAGCGTATGCCTAAAGGTACTAATGGCAGGGTCCCAGAGCTTGATGGTGCGGTCATAGGAGCCTGATGCCAGCAGCCGGCCGTCCGCTGAGAAAGCCACTGAATTAACCGCATCAGAATGGCCCTCCAGTGTATGCCTAAGGGTGCCAGTAGCAGGATCCCAGAGCTTGATAGTGCGGTCATCAGAGCCTGATGCCAGCAGCCAGCCATCCACTAAGAAGGCCACTGAATTAACCACATTAGAATGGCCTTCCAGCGTATGCCTAAGGGTGCCAGTAGCAGGGTCCCAGAGCTTGATAGTATGGTCATCAGAGCCTGATGCTAGCAGCCGGCCGTCTGCTGAGAAGGCCACTGAATTAACCCTATTAGAATGGCCCTCCAGCGTATGCCTGAGGGTACTAATAGCAGGGTCCCAGAGCTTGATGGTGCGGTCGTTGGAGCCTGACGCCAGCAGCCGGCCGTCTGCTGAGAAGGCCACTGAATTAACCCCATCAAAATGATCCTCTAGCGTATGCCTAAGGGCGCTAGTGGCAGGGTCCCAGAGTTTGATAGTGTGGTTATCGGAGCCCGATGCCAGCAGCCGGCCGTCCGCTGAGAAGGCCACTGAATTAACCGGATTGGAAGGGCCCTCCAAGGTTTGTAACTCTGGACTCCAATTCTCTTCCACGTTCGGGCCTCTAAATAACCAATCAGGAAGTTCTCTGATGAAATTCCTCCTAGTTACCGACATATCTGGCGCGAATATCAAGCCAGAAGCATAGAGCTGCAGAGGCGCAATATCTGCTATTTGGCTATTTTTCAAAACTAGTCGCTGTGCATCGTGCAGAAACCGAGATATGTTAGACTTCTCATCAACCTAGGACTGTTAACAATGGTAGTTGATCGAAGCACAAGTAAGACGTACTTGGATTGCCGACTGTAGATTAATAATACCTTCCAAGACTTCTGAGATGTAACCTAGCAAGCTCATTGCTTCCACCCAATGAAGGAAGTGTTTTTCAAGAAATTCTAGGATATTATCAATATGGCTGATGGGATCTTTGCTGCGGGCTAAATGGTGGATCCAGTAGCGACATGAATGCTGTAGCGCTGATGGCAAACAGTGTTGAATAGATCTTGGGTCAATATTCCTGCGCTCCATTCCGTGGCTTTTAAGGTTGCAAATATTCTTCCTGAGGTACTTGCGCATGGTAGAGAGGCACTTTGTCATTATTAGCTGGTTCATCTTCTTCTCGTCAACCCAGATTCCACATTTGTTACGAGTGTCGCTTTCAAGAAGAAAGTCTCGGAATGACAAGTGGAAGAGCCTTACAGGCAGCTTCTCGTTATTTGGAATATTCAAGACTGAGTGCAGCGAGTTCAGGCGAGCGTTAATGGATGTTATGGAGATTTCTAGGAGGTCTGACAGCGAAGCGATCGAAAGTGGACTCTCGAGAAGAATAATTGTGCCAATCACTTCCTGAACGTCCTGGGTTAATTGCTTTTGTCTGTTCCCAGTATATTTATCAACAAGGCGTTTGAGCACTGGGAGATATGTCGCATCTAATTTTGACTCCTGGTTCTGATATTGGAGGATGTCGGTAAGACATTGCATTGGATCCAGATTTTGATCCTCGAAGACACGGCATATAGTAGCAGCAAAGATGAATAGTGGGACTGACATTATAACAAGAGTCTGGAAATTCGCATTACCAGGCCAGTCCAGAGGAAGGGTTCGCTCCTGCCTTATGGCACCAAACTTGTGCTCCAAGAACATAGAGATGTCATGTGCGACTATAGGTTCAGGAACCTCATGAAGAATCAGATCTTGATGATCGGTCCCCATAGCTCTGAAGCCTAGCCGAATAGGTAGCTCGGGTCGACTTGTTACAAAGATACGTAACTGTATAGAAGTCGACTCTTGCACTCGTGGGAGGAGCTGGAGGATTGTCCTTATATCATTATCGTTGTCACATTCATCCAGAGCATCCATCACGATCACAAGGGTGGTACTGTTGTGGGCTGCTGAACCCAATCCTTGGATTGGCTGGAGAAGCAGCTTTTCGAATTGCTCCTTTAATGGCCTGCTTGATATTTTGGGATCATCCCGGATTGCTCTTATAACAGCTGGTTGTAATTCGGGATTTTTATTCAAAAGCTGTTGGGTAATTGTTGAAAAAAGTTTTGTCGCATTCCCTCGGTCGCCTTCACCTCTTTTGAAGAAGAAGCTTGCCCCTAGTAACCCCTTCTGCTGAAATGTCCTCGCCATTGTTCGAGAAACCGTGGACTTTCCCGTACCCGCCAGGCCATTTAACCAGAATATGCATTTTCCCTGTAAAGAAACTGCCCAATTTAGGATCTCATGACAGAGCTCTGTTCGGGTTCCTGGAAGACATTCACTTTCATGTTGATCTGTGTACGAGTCGAATTCCGCCCCGTCTGCTGTCGGTAGTGCCTCGAGGTCGATCTTCTGTTCAATCCACTTGGAGCTCTGATGGGCCTTGAGGCCATAAGTACTAAGTAAATATTAGCGGCAGAAGCTTAGAAGGGTAGCAATAACACAAACATTTGATCAACTTGCAAGGCTAGACTAAATGAAGATTTGTATCTTTCCAGGTCCTGAAGAAATCTCTCTAGCTCGGCACGTTTTAATGGCCATTTCAGGGCCCGAAGCCCAAATTTTCGCATAGCTTTCGTCGACTTCCGACTGTCCTTTGGGTCGATCTTTTCCCGCAGAAGAGTAAGCACTGACATACAACTAGCAGTGTCGTTATTAAGTATCTGAGAGGTTGATAGTTCCCTGCCATCCTGGCTCTGAACTAGCTCTTGGAGGTTCTTGACAATCTCCAAAAGGCTTGTAATCCCTCGTTGCAGCGAGGTAACATCTTCCCTTGCATCTTTTACTTCCTTGATATACCCGCCACATATTGTCGCAATACTTCCTGTTAGCTGGATGATCGCAATCACGCTTGCCGCGCAAGATAGAGGCTCCATAGCTGGAGCAGGGACTTGGAAATGCTGTAAGAGGGGTTTGCGAGATTTATGTTTAGCTCCCTAAGCTGACAGATGCGGGGTAGCTGTTAAAGAGTGAGGTGGACTGTGTAACATGATTAATTGGTATATAAACACCACGTAATATGACCTTCCCTCTTCGGGGGCTGCCAAGCACAGGATCCTGGCCCAAGCTTACAATGTATAGCCCTGACACTGCTTTGGGTCTATTCCACTAACTGTAGAGACACAACAGAAAATTGCAAGATTCACCACTAGGAATACTGTATAAGAAGGCGCCTCAAGAGTCGCCAAGCATTATGCTTAGCGTGTCATAGCCGAGTTAAGGGAAAGTATCCCCCGGTTATCGCAATCCGAACTACCAAACTAGCCACGAGGCTCATAAACGAGGAACCTTCGCTTAGTGACTCTCTTGCGGGTACAGCAGGATAGCCACGTGACATGTAGAATTAAAAACTGTCAGCCTTTTTAGCGTACGTAATATTTGGTCCACCACCAGAAGAATATGAAGGTCTGATTCCTCAAATCTAGCAGCGATACTGCACTAAATACAAAAGAAATAGGGGCAATCTAACTAACTAAAATAGGAAGTAAAAAACGATACAAAGGAAAGCAGAAAGTAGTTGGGTTCGACGCGCTAAAAGCTGGCATCGACGCGCTGGTCTACCTCAGGCAGAAAGGCGGGTGGAATTTGGCCCGTGCCCTTGATTCCACGTTGAATTTACGTCTGTATCTATCTTACCGCTTTATGGCTTTCAATACCTCACCAAACAGGTGCAAACAAGACCCACCAAGGTGAGGTGAGTTTTTAGCGTGGTGACCGGAGCTGTATTCTGTCCACCACATCACCACCACCACTCACTCAACTTTAATTTAACAACCAAACACACCACAAAAAGCGAAGAAAAAGAAGAAACTCTTAATCGAAAAAAAAATGGCCGACAAGCTCCGCACCCTGCAAAACCTGGAGGCGATGCAAGCCCGCTACATCGGCACGGGCCACGCCGACACAACAAAGCACGAGTTCCTGTCGAACATCGCGCGCGACAGCTACGCGAGCTACATCGGGCACGCACCGCTGCTTGGATATATGGCTGTGGGCATGGGCGAGCCGCGCGAGAAGGTGCGTGCGCTGATGATTGAGAGGATGGTTAGAGGGGTGGGCGCGCCGCCCGAGGTGAGTTATTGGAAATAAATCTGGGGGTTAGGTGTGAGGGCGAGGGTTCGATTTGAGGAATTATGCTGATGGGCTGTATTTCAGACGCAGGAATGAGCGGCTTGAACATCAAGGGGAGGGGGGGGGATCTCACCTGGATGGGTGTTTGTGTGGATGTGACGTTCCTGGTCTTGCGATTTTGAGTCTGGTGATGCGATGCGACACGATGATAACCCCGGCACATCACTGGAACCGGGCTCGCGTACGATAAGCCGAACAATGGTGGAATGCGCAAACTACACATATACGGACCATTCGCCTTCGTGCTAGATGCCGCGCCGGGCGATAACTTTCAAGCGAAGACGTTCTATTGGGAAGAGAAGGCGACGCGCAGTTTGGTTGTACTTGCAGCATGTTGATGAGCGATTAGTTGGGGGACTCGTGTTCTCCTGGGCGGAATGACGGCTTTCAGTCGACGGGTACAATTTATGGCGTTTAGGGCTGGCGTTTCGGATTAAATTGGGACTAATATACACCTCTTCCAGGAAGGATTGAATTCATACACATACCTCGGGTCCCTGATCGAAGCCTTTATGGCCCATGCTCATATTACACAGTACGTTCATTCATGATATATCAGCCGAAAATAAAAGAAGAAAAAAGCCCCAAGACCTATGTGCAATCCTATATACAAATCCATCACTACTTCTCCTCCACTTCCGTCCGCGTCGCAGCCCCGATTTGCCTAGTGAGCTTTGTATTCTCAGCCTGCAACGACCCAATAAGCCCAAGCCACTGCTTCCTTTCGCTCTTCAGCTTCTCACACTCCTTCTTGACGCTCTCGAGCTCCCGGCGTAAGGCCTCGGTCTCGTTACGCGAATGCGCTTTATCATGCTTCTCTGCCTCCTTGCGCTGATGTGCTTCGAGCTTCGCGGCTTCCTTGAGCTGGTGCCGTTCAATTTTAGCGAGGCGGCGGACGAGTTTCGATTCCTCGCGGAAGAGCGCTGTTGCGACTTTATTCATCTCCGGGTGCTCGGTGGACGGTGTATCTGCGCGGCTGCGGGCGTTGCTACTACTCGATGCGCGGTCCTCTGAGCCGAACTTCCGTGTGCTGCTCGTGGGGCTTGTAGCTCTTGATGGGTCATCTGTTGAGCCTAGCACGGCTGCTTTCTCTTTCCGGACGTCGTCTTCGGGAGGCCGCAGGCCCAAGGATTGGATGTCTGAGCGGACAAGCTCGATTTGGGCTTCAACACTGCGTTTCTGCTGCGCGAGCTTGGCGAGTTGGCGTTCGTGTGAAGAGAGTTTGCCTTTCTTTGTTCGTTGCAGCAACTCGGTTGCGGAGATGTCGAGATTTATGTCCCCAGGCGTGTTAAGTTCGGCGTTTGGTTCAGAGTTGAGTGAGGCCTGAGACATTGCGTCATCTTGGATGCCATCTGGTGTTTTCGGGCCGCAGCTTTCTGAAATTTCTTCGGGGACTCCTCTTGGTTGATGGGTACCGCTGGCTCTCATGCTGTGAGCGGAAGTTTGGCGTGAGTGTGGGGGAATGTAGTCTAGGACTGCCTGTGGCGCGTATCGCTCGAGGCCTGCGTGAAGGAGCTGGCCGACACTAGCGATTAAGCCATGGTGCTCTTCCTGATCGTAATCACCGAAGTCCGAGTCGCTGCTCTCTGAGTCTTCGGCTTCTGCAGGCACTGGCTGACTAGCCTGTGACTTTGATGTAGATGCTCGCTCGGGTTGCCGTGTACCCAGGTCTGGCTGGGACGCCCAGTCTAGGAACTTTGCTGCATCGGAGCAGATGCTCTTCGGTGTGCCCTTTTCAACCATCCATCTTGGGATCGTACCTCCCGGGTCAGACCGAGTGACCATAATCCACTCCACAGGATTCGACTCATCCTCAGCACGCTCTTTATCATTACCATTGGAACCCTCACCCGAGCTGGATCCAGTCCCGGAAGTAGATGAAGATCCCTCCCTTTGATCTCTATCAACAAGGATCTCCCTAATCATCTCCACAGACTCATACTCCCCCCGGATATAATCTTGTACCTCGGGCACATCCGGATGCACACACGGCCTCGAAACCATCATCCAGCTGCGACCCGCCCTCCCCTTTCCCTCCCCCTCACTCGCAACACTCCACGTACGCTCCCAGGTAATGATTATGGTAACGAAATCCCTCGCCGTCGTCGGCCGCGGGAACTGCGCAGAGACATGGTACACATTCACACGGCCCAACACGTTCTCCCCACTCTCATCCATCACCTCGAGCTCCTCGATCTGCTTCTCCGCACCGATCCCTCGCACCGCCTGGTCCGCGGGGAACCCCTGCTCCATGCGCCGCTGGTTGTTCCGTAGTGTTTCCTTCATCTCCCCCGAGAGCTTCTCCTCCCATACCGAGAAGGGTAAACCTTCATGTACAGAGCGTCGACCAAACCAGTGGCCGTTCCCGTCTGCGCCGGGAAGTTTGTAGACCTCGATCCCCAGCGGGTTGTCCTTGCTGCTGCCGACTTTTATGGGCTTGCTCCATTCGCGTTGGTGGGCGAGGGTTGTTTCGTCGGTCGTCTCTAGGCGGGTGGATGAGGGCTTCAGTTTCCCGTATGTTGTTGTGTTGTTGCTTTCTGGGGAGGGTTCGGGGACGGAGTCGATTATTAGACGGGCTTTCGTGGAGAGGTCGGCGAGGTAGGTGCGGAGATCGGATTGTTCTGTGGGGATGCTATTCCAGGGGGTGCCGGTTAAGGATTTGAGTGCTTCGTGTAATGTGGCCATTGGGGTTGTGGCGTTGGTGTTCTTGTCTTGTGGTTTTGCGGCGGTGCTTGTATAGAGAACGATGGGCTTTGACCTTTAATGATCAACCCCTGGGTTGACGCCGCTGAATCAAAGAATTAAGAGAAAGATGTTTACCGATAGACTCATTTGAGAGAGTGAAAAAGCTAGAGACAATTGTTCGAGTTACATTGCTGCAGCCTGGAGGAAGAGAGAGTTGCTGCCAGGGTCGAGAACCTGACGTCATGTTCTCGGCTCTCCGCATTCTGCCCTCTCAACCATCACGAACCAAGATCGTCCAAGACAGACCAAGAAACACATCTAAGGATAGCCAATCTGTTTATGTGTGGTTTCAAATTAACACTCCAAACTAAATACAAGCTGAAGCTGCATACAAATTGATCGCGAGCGCAATGAACGTATTCGGGCACTGCCCATTCCAGCATCCGATTCCTGTCCCTCGACTGTTCACCAGCGAACAGTCGGTGATCAGGCATATCCAGGAAATAAAACCCAGCCTGGACAGTAGGAGATGAACCTACTAGGCAGCGGGCAATCTGAGTGGAAAGAGCGGTGGAAGAATACCAATCTCATGAGGCATTGCCAGCCTAGATCACAGACCTAGGCTAGCTTTTCATCCTCGCTCGGAATCTACCACAGGCAGACTTTCCGGGGCCAATGGGACCAGTGGGACCAGTATACCAGCCACCAACCAAATCCAAACAAATTGCACCGTCGCAACTCTGCGTCCATACCATCCCAGATGAGTATGTGTCGCAGCACCATGATTCCATCCGCTCCCTGTCCGCCATTTCGGACACCAGTCTAGTAACCTGTACCAGAAGGAAAGATGTTAGGCTGGGAGTGGCGAAACAAAACCAGTTCACAGAACCAGTGTCGTCACTGTCGCCTGCCCTGCCAGCTCGTGGAACGAATTGAAGTCTCAAAACGAGTGTGGGTAAACGTGTCTCATCCGGGCCATATCCCTAGCCGCGAGGCTTACCAGTCTTCATGACATATAATGCGGGATTGAATGGAAACAAAAATGACAGATAGCCGTCCCGCCGCTGATTCTTGATGCAAAGAAGAAAGAGAGAAAAGAAACAAAACGCTCAACAGGCTGAAACCAAACAGATCAAAAGGAAGACACGATATTATCTTCTGTGTTCGTAATGCAAAGGCGAAGTGGAGTATCATCGGGCTGAAAAACAAATCATGGATAAACGCCGTCACTGATGCCAATTAGTCTGTTGTCTGTAGTCGAAGGGAGCTTGTCCCTGTTCTCGTGGGTATAAAGTCTCGGACTCGGGTGGTGCTGGTGACCGGTATTGGCTCTGTCGATAAGGACCCTGGGATCTAGTCCAAAAGACACGCGAAAGTCAGGGCGACCGTCAACATCAAGTGTCTGGTGTCTTGGATCCATTACATCGTTGTCCCGTACGGCAGCGCAAAATCCTGGTAGCGATCTCCCCATCCGAAGCCTGTCATATTTGCCGCTGTGCTACAGGGCTGGACGAGCATACTCGGAAGTGGGAGCGCTGCAAGAGCAGCTGATGTGGCCGCGGCGCTGTAGTACTGCAGGGTGTTGTAAGGAGAAGTGGTGTATGCTTGTGTATAAGCTGGCGATGGAGATGGAGAGGCCATCTGCATCTCAGGCAGGGCGCTCAGTCCGGCCCACATCCCGGGGTTTACATCCCCAGTTGTTACCGTTGTGACTGGCGCCGGGCTAGATGGTAGCACTTTCCACGACTCCATCGTTACCGGCTGCTGCATTGGGTCATGCCACCACGTTTCGGGTCCCGTCGAGCTAGGGAGCAAAGGTGTCGAGCGAAGAACATCAACCACGCGAGGGGGTGGCGGGAGCAGAGGGACGAAGAGAGCCGAGATGGCCGTTTTCGCAGTCTCGCTCCTACCACCAAGCAGCTCACCCGCGCCGTCTTCCTCCAGGCCCTCAAGAGCTTGGACGTCGGTGCGGAAAACAAATTTGTTAGCTGCCTGGACAAATTCTTCCTGTAGCTTCTTTAGCTGGTTATCCTTCTCGGACCAGTCCCAGGTGTTGGCGGCGGTGTCGACCGAGTAGATCTCTTTGTGGTAATCAACGAGCGCTTCGATCGTCTCTGGCGTCAGCTTGAACGCAACCTCGTTCTGAGACACCATATCAACATGTACCACGTATGCTTCCATGTGAATCATCTGGTAGTTGAATAGTGCCTCTACTAAAGGGTTCTCGTCCTTCCTCAGCTCCGACTCGGGAGCCTTGGGAAACATCATTGAACAGAGCGTCCAGATAGCATTCGGCGAAGAGAGCGTCTCGGTTAGGCATCTAGTATGTTGTGATACGTTATTAAGAGGTCGTTTAACCCGGTTGACCCGCTTCAAGGTTGCTGTGAGCCATGGTTCGATCCGAGAGTTCAATACCACGTTCGGGGAGGACCGCGGCGCGAAGGCGGCTGCCGACGATGGCAGCAAGACAACAGGCATTATGTTTCAGTGCGGAGTTAGATCAATGATGAGATAGCCGAGAATGAATGAAATAGTCGCAGTTGGTCAATAGTGAGAAATAAAAAGGTTCATCCAGGCAACATTCGTCCTCTCGCTGTTTCCGTATATAGAAATTCGCCACGGGCCACGGCGATATCCAGGTACCAGGGTTTCCGAACTAGATAGAAGATACTATGAGTTTTAAGTCGCCGCTATCGGGGCCCGAAGACAAGTCGTGATGGTCGTGGGTCGTATGGTTTGGAAATAGTATGTGCGCGAACGTGCGTAGTGGATGACGGATAGAAAATAAGATAAAAAATAAGGTGGGACAAGAAAAGAATGATAAGAGTAGTAAAGAAAGAAAAAAAGGCCTGAGGGCCGCAAAGAGGGAAGAAAAGAAAAAGACCGACAGATGGAGAGGAAGAAGAGGAAGAAGAAGTCGCGAAGAGGAAGACTTGGAGAAAAGAGGAGGGGCGGCGGTTGCAGCGAACAGGGCCCCGAACAGGCAAGTAATGGCACAGGCAAACCGGCAGGATCGAATAATCCCTGTTGTCGAAGACTCGAGTTTCCCAAGGGAAAAATAATAATAAGAATAATAATTATTCGGAAAAATAAAAAATATTGGATAATAATCTGGGATCAAATTTGGAGCTGTCTTTGGGGACCACTGGTAGTATAGAATGCAAAGGTCATGGACTGATCATTAAACCCATTACTGTGGTTTCGAAACATAATCAACTCAACCCCGGTCATACATCCCCTCGTCTTTAAAGAGACCTGGTAGATGGCGACCTTAGTATTCCCGGCGACTTTTTTTTCTGGCACAGGTGGTGGAAACCCGATCGTATGGGACAAGTCAGTCCTTGTGGCCACGACCCGGATTCGCCGTGCGATCTCAGCTGCGCATGGCCTTCGCTCTCCCCGCTGCCTCCCTCTGCCTCTCCTGGCTGAGCGTTAGCAGTATGCAGGTGTCCAGAATGGTCATCGCCGGTGGAGACTAGTGTAGGGTCTGTCTTTACGTCCAGAATACACTCTTACATTAGCCCAAAATTGACTGCCTGTTAGTCGATGCGATGCTTAAATATACTTCCAGCCTGCGACGGCATACTTGTTGAGGCGAAGCTGGACTGGATGCATTGATTGCGCTCCATGGAACCGTATCAAGAGAGTTCAACCAGAGCGCCTAGATCCCTTGGGCAGTGGCTACTGATTCGGGGGGTTTCGGATGGTTCTCGAATGCTGAGTAGAGAAAAAGAAAAGAAGGGAAAGGAGGATTTCCTCCAGTGCGATGGAACGTGCGACGGATGAAAGTAGCGAGAAGGGAAGCCGTTGAAGGCAGATCGACGGCTGGGGGTGTCACAGGCCTTCTCGCCTACTGTCTTCGACTCTGTTAGCCTGCTTTGGCCTCTTGGGAGACGAAGTAATACCAGAGGATAAATTCCATTGTGGACGCTGAGTAACCTTCCAATGATCTGGGTTTGGCTGCAGTTGTGAAACAGCCAGAGAGTTGACTCGGGGAGGCTGGCTAAGCCCCCATCGCTCTCCACCTCGAATCGACTGCTTATTCGATCTCAACCTTGGGTTTCTTGACATGGTTTACTCCAGATTGATCGCAAAATTTTCACCTTCATGCTTACCGTAGATCCCTTGGATAGCCGACCGGACGACATACCAAAAACCGCTCAAGAAGATCTTGAGCGTGCCCCACGCTGCATCAGTGCATCCTCTGAGGCCGCGAAGATCATCCGATGCTCGTAAACCTGTCCAGGGCTCCACTAACGCTGTTGGGCTTAGGCCGCGACTCCATTCGATCTCATTGACGGGCTCGCCGATTCGCCACCACAGTGTGGACTGAGATTCAGCTGGGAAATGTCAAAAATAACTTGACTTCCAGCTGCGATTAGTTAAGAATCGCTCGTTGGCCTCGTGTTGTGGCTGAGTTTTGGGAAGTTAAAACACCGTGCATCTGGGCATTTTTACTCGTGGTCATTACTTTGCCATTATTTTCTGTTGCATGAAATTGCACCTCTTTGGTTCTTATATCAAATCAAGTCATCGAGGATCCGAGACACAACCTGCCACAGCCGAGATCTGGTCAAGAGGAAGCATGCGGTTCATCTGCATTCTGCGGGAAATCCCCCCGCGTATACAATTCCCTTGGGACAGAGCCAGAGGGTTCGCCCTGTCCGGTTCCATGGTTCATCCCTTTTCACGATAAACACAATAGGAATATGCTCGTAAGTGTTAGGGTCGGATGTAACTCAATAACCCCCTGAACTTAAGCCTCCATTTCTCAAAATAAAGCAGAATTCAAGAGCGAGCACAGGAGTCAACCGTCGCCCGGATTTGTATATGCGTCCGGTCTCTGTACGAGCTTCGGAGCTCCGTAGTATTGAATGCGGTGCCGCTAGGCATTTGGCCTGTCTTCCAACAAGATCCGCGTACATCCTTGTCTCGGGCTCACTGGCCAGAGATGGACGTACGAAAACCCAGATCGGGATATCCTCATTTCCTAGACCTTCAAGGAAGGTTCATAGCACTCGGTCGACTGGTAGGTGAAACGATTCATCTGCAATCGCCAGTCGTTCAGTCAAATATACTGGGAATCCACATGACCTTGGCTCCTCACGTGGGAAATTCGCCAAAGGGAAGAGAGAAAGAGGGCATGCACTCAGGAGCAAGGAAGCCCTCTTGTCGAAAAGAAAAGAAACTCAGGTAGCCCCTCGGCATCCGGTTTTTAGCACTTGACCTAAATGGGCTCAGAGGTTGACGAAATGGCTCTTCTGTGCGTTCATTCGCTGGCCTTGAGAAAATCCGTCTGGGACGCTACATCCGATATCCCTGCTATGATCATTGATTGGACGAAGCCATGTTGATAGTCATCTCCAGCCTTCCTGGAATAGGAATCTGTGTTGAAGGTGAGATACACTTGTAATTTTGCTACTGCTGATACTGGGGTGTTACGTTGAGTAAGCGTCCACCAGAGAGGGTATCAGAAAAGTAAATAAGAAGGATGAAAGCCTCTGAGAGGCCTTCGCTGAATCTTTGATCAGCATCTATGCGTCTTTGGCGTTGCTCTGGACTCCTCCATATGCATGTCGCAGGTCCCCTTAAACTAGCGTGCGTATGCAACCAGGGGCTGTCAGGGAGTATAGGCTTGGAAATGGTAGGTCTTTTTGAACAAGTCCTCCTATCCCAAGGAAGCAGACCTCATGACATTCTGAAGCCAACACCAGAGCTGTGGCCATAGGTTGAAGATACAGAAGGAAGGCTAGTGGCAAACCCGCGGCGGGTTGAGACTGGAGAGTTGAAGGGTGCAATGGATTTGGACAGACGACGAAAGGTCACGCCTCCAGCTTGCTTTGCACGACCCGCAGCTGGAAGAGCGCATATGCAACAGGCAGAATAATTGAGGCATGCAAAATGAGGTCAGATGGAGAGGACAGGCACAATGGTGCCGCCCCAGCATCAATATGCGCCCAGTCGCTTGGGTTGATACATGTGGAGTACATGTATGAGTCACGAGGAGCCATGCAAGGCGCTTGGAATCGGGGGAGCAAGATGCTCATTGACCGAGGAACTTTCCGACTGTCTTTCCTCTTTCTTTTCGCCTATCAGTCTAGAAATCGGATGTTCCGAAGATATCGATAATGTAGTTGCTGAATGAAGACAATGCGTAGCAAAGGGAAACACCGAATGTCAGTGGACGTGGACTGGTGAAGATGGCGACATGACCATTGACTTGTCGGTGATGCCCGGACTGCGCCTCGCCAGCGAAGTATCAGCCACACCGGTGAGGCGGAGTTTCTGCAGCGATCAGGCATGACATAATGATGCGCTGTGGCGCCCGGAAAAAACGAAAACAAAGAAGCTAGAATGTGAAAAAAAAAAAAAAAAAAAATTCAGCAGGAGTGTGCTCTTGTGGCAGTCTCCGCTTCGGGAGTCAGGATGGGAGCGTTGTGTCCATGCCCATGACCTGAGGCGGGGTTGCAAGGCGCCTTCCTGCATCTCCGGCAAGGAACTTCAATTCAGTTGGCAACATGGAAGACAATAATAATCCATCTGACATCAGTGGAATGGCGCCTTGGATGAGAATTCGGTGAGAACGGGAAAGCTGTCCGCCTGACAAAGACCATCAGTGTGTTGTGTTCTCAACAATCAGCATCGCATCTTACTCTAATTCTTGACGCCCGGGATCCTGCCACCTTAGGCCTCCTCTTGTGTCGTACGGCCAATGCACCTAAATTCAATGGTGGTAAATTTCGTGCTGGGGTTGTACGCATTTGACTCGACAGATCGAAGAGGTCTTCCCGCTTCCACCCCTCCTTAACCTCTAGCGGGTCGAAATACCTTGCTCGTCTCTAGCCGCCCAAGAACAAGTTTCCAAGCAGCAACTGCAGCAAGCCAATCCAGACATTGATACCTGCTTTAGAGACGGCGATCTTTGTATACGTTTCAGCCCGGCTTCCTGCTTTGGCCCCGACTGGTGTCAAACGAGCAAACACTGTCACACCCTGCGTGCTTCCGGCATGTCTCCAAAGTCCCACCTCAATCAATATTAATATCGCCGAGGAACCGTGCGACCACACCTCCGGCTTCTTGGTGGGCGCCCCCGCGCACTAGTGGTGCTGACAGTGCATACAGGTTCAGTCACCTGCTCTGCTAACCTATTTGGGCAGTGACAGAAGGGCCTGGCCTGAGTCGGATGTATCGAACTTGAGCCTTGGTGTTTTGTGAACCCCTGTCGCTGCCCATGCCATAGGTCTACGAGCGACATGGGTTGGCGCAGTGCCGCGAGCCGATTTTACACCTCACTTTTCCCACACGCCTTGGGGATCTGCTTTGTATAAAGTACGAAAGACAAGGGGTAGCCTGTGCTAGGTCTTGCTTCGATGGACCGTCGTCGGACTCGGGTCTTTTTTCCAAATCCGCTCACGGATGGCTGAAGAATGAGAGGAAGAGAGTTTCTTTGACAATGAGCCGACAACCTTCGAGACCATGATGGGAGCTTGATCCTTGCTTCTTGAAGGGCCCAAGTTCCTGATTGCGTACATGTGGGCATTCTGGACCGTCCCGTCTGCAGGTATTTCCAAGAAATTTAACTTCAGCTACTGCATTGAAGCTTATTGGGACTTACCCAAGATCTGGGTGTTTCGTTTCGAGAACTATAATCAAGGACGACCACTCTTCTGTTGTGAGTCAATCAGTTGCACCTATCCAGTTGGGAACCATACACGCCGAGTAACCCAAGTTGCCCATTTCGGAAGAGTGCATAGAATCGTACTTCTGGCAAGTCATCCTCAATATCTAAGTGGACGATATCACCAGTTCGTACCTCCAGCCACACTGAAGCCTCGCTTATCGATTCTTTTTAGAAGTCTCGAGTCCTAACAACCGGCTATGCCGCCGGCTGAAATACTTCTGTACAGTATACTATAACTAATTAAAGGTTCTCTGAATGATGTTGACATCAATTGGAAAAATACACGGCACTTTGTTCATATGGTGGTATTCGGAGTAAATGTTGGCATGATCTGTAATTCTTATATGCTCGAAACATATGCCATTTAGGAGAGATTGACTTCCATAACAGAGAAAGCTACCAACGTAAGGGCATTTTGGCACTTCTCATGGGGTATACTATCATGGACATGGAATGAACCCGCCGAGCTGCTTATCCTACTCCCTTTGGCAAGTCACCTTCACATATACTATATCCGTCTCTCGCATTTCTTTATTGAGCACAGAGGTATCTCGTCTGCCATAAGGATCACCACTAATACTCAATTTCTGGAGGTGATCACTCTAGGCTCAGAAGTAAGGGGGCTATATGTCGGGTTACAGGACTGACAAATATATCACGATTATATCCCCCGTATCTACTCATTATATTGATTCTATGAGCATGTCTTCTTCTGAGATCAAATTACCCTACAGAGCGCCTAGTCGGCGTCTAGCCAGGTAAGCACATTAGGCAGGGACAAGGTTCGTTTGAAGTCCTAAGAGATTACTGAGAGTTTGCAAATGTTGTGTTGTTATTCGGGTCTCTCAAGGGTCTGGTCATATGCCTTTTATACATATGCTCGGTACCACATTCTAATTCCAGAAATTACTTTGTTACCAAGCATTGAGGAGAGTTTGGTTTGCAGGAATATATCATTCCATCGTTGGGACAGAGACTCGTATGGAGAAGGGACAGGGAGTTGATAAGGATAGCAGTTTCCTCACACACCTTTACCTGTGATGATTGTCTTCCCAGCCGGTACGCCCTTAGACTCGTACATAGAGGCCTAGGCTTATTGGTCATTATCAAGCTTGCTGAAAACGAAGATTCGAACACCGTAAGACTTAATCTTGAGCTGACTAGTTTTTCAAGTCTTTCCCGGAGATGTCAAAGTACACTATGAGCGAGTATTTATTTAGGCAAGCTCTGAAGACGGGGTCGATATGCGGACCACTTTACAATTCCCTGACGAAACGGCTGACTGCACTGGATGAAGTATATCTAGTGTGTTGCTGCGGTCCATACCTGTCCTAATCTCAAGTATTTCACTGTCTATGGCAGATCTACCATTTCCCTTACACAAGGAGTATACACAACAATGGTTTCACCTTATACTGCTGCAGATTGCCTAGGTGCGTCCCCACATCATTCCATGAATCACTGTTCTAGCTGACATGTGAGCTGGTTTTGAAACTGATTTATCACAACTTCTGGTGTTGAGTACATACACAAGCCCTCTATGGCGACGTCTTCATGGCAGGATATGAGAACCGAACGGAGTCAACGTTTCTCAAACAGCAGCTATTGCCAGGATCTGATTGACATCTCAGCTGTACCGAAGGTACGCCTCCCTAAGATCTCGATATTGGAAATTGACCCCAGTATCAGACACCTCGATTCAGAGAGACTCTCCGGTTGTTCCCTGCAACAGGGAAATGCACAATCCATTTGACAGACATCCCACACAACTCTCAAATCTACCCGGATGGAGGTGCCAAAGGTGCCATGATTCCCATGTGCTCAAATTTCTTCGTTGACTGAGGCTATCAGACATGTGTCAGCGGTATCTCTAACAAGTCGATCCTTCAGGATTGGTGGGTGTGCATGGAGTGACAGATGTTGGGGAGAGTTTTGCCCAAGGCCAGGATGGAAGTCCGGGAGCGAAAAATCATGGTTTCCAGCGCACCTATAATGCCTATCTTGATTCCGTCAAACCGCCTCATTGTCGATAGTGCCTTGACAATGACTCTCACAGTAAGTAGACTTTAGCTTGGTTTGCGCCGGCATTAGTCGTCTTCTCGGATAATGAGAGCCGAAGTGTTGGTGGATGGAAGATGGCGATTGCTAGGGACTGTAGATCAAAAGGAAATTGAGTTAACTTCTTCGCATTTTGGATTCTCATTGATCCTTTGTCATATTCAAGATTGGGTTCTTTGCTACAAAGGCACTACGAAGGGAATGGTTATTATCAGCATTTGGCATCAAGCTGGGAGCTGAAGCTCAAACAACAGATATGAATCATCAAGGTCCCAGGGCGCTACCAGTATCTCATTAGAAAGAAGGAGTGGGAGAAATCGGCAGCTCACAGCATAGCATAGCTTATGACAGTAAGATCAACATAGTCTGAGCATGGCTTGATAGCTGTCGATGAGCTGGCACGCGCGAACGCAACTCCATAAAATAACAACATTACCATAACATGCAACTCACGACGAATTGTCAGAGATTCTTTTCTCCCTCGCAAACGTCGCACCATCCAGGCAAGAACGCCTCCCTCGGTATTAGGGCACTTAGGTCCATTAGGGCTAACTTTGTCATAAATTTCAGTAAACCCCCTCCCCGATTCTAAAGATGTGATGTAGGACAATTTATATGGCGGCATGTTCTTTCCCTCAAACCATGCTTGTGGCCGTGGTTGGTTGCCCACCCGTGGTATCAACCCTGATAAGCATTCAACTTCTAGGATGCAGTGGTAAATCACTAGAGACCACTAATCAGAAAGTTGAAGGCAATACATGGAAGTATGACACCATTGGCACTTACAGTCGCAGTCTCTCGCACGACCTTCCCAAGACTCTTGAGGTGTCGAAAAAAACAGCTGCAGGTGTCGATGCCTCGGATGATATTATTATCATTCACAGATACACACGCCAACTTTCCAGCCGCACCCTTTCCTGTCAGTTACGTAGGAGGCTGTTGTGCCCAGACTTCTGCCAAGACAGGGTCCAGCTGTCAGTAAAAGCACGTCATTTGTTTCGTTTAAGCCGGGATGGATAACTGTCCAGTAGTTGTTCAGCGTCAAT
Source organism: Aspergillus ustus (assembly GCA_000812125.1). NCBI lineage: Eukaryota > Fungi > Ascomycota > Eurotiomycetes > Eurotiales > Aspergillaceae > Aspergillus > Aspergillus ustus. Next base: position 222,606 of record JOMC01000071.1, read on the forward strand.
CTCTGGAGTACCAGCTCCCCGGAAGTAACGTTCTCAACTGATATATTCCCACCAACCATAGAGACTCAAATGGGGTATCAACTATTATACTCGGGGTGTACCTGTATTTGGAAAGGATGAGCAGCGAGTGAGCCTGTTCCTGGCATCATCTGGCGAGGTGTCGAGCTCGAACTTCCCAGTCAGATCCTCGGCAAATTGGAATGTCTTGTGAGTCTGGAGAAGGTCCCACAACTCCGCGTCCTCCGCGTTCAAAGCCGAGTTTTGAGAGGTTCATTCGTCCTCGGCGCTTTTCGTTCACTGATGATCATTGCGCGGTCCGGGCAATGAGAGATTTTGGAATTGGCCGACGGCGGGGGATATGAGGTCATAACACGCTAAGCAATTGCTTATTCCACCGGCTGCCTCGGACCTTACTCTGGATGGCATAGCGAGCCCCGTTTCCCCGCCCCCTTGGCCTGAACTGGCAGTGGCAGCTGTGTGCATCTCGAGGTCGGGGTTTGGCCTCTCAACTCGGCTTCATCATCCTCAAAACCATTGCGATGATCATTCTCCCTCGTTCATGGGCGCTGGAACGCCCTCAGCCCCAAAAGGCGATTCGGTCCGTCTTCACACACGATCAGGGCAGCTTGAGATCCAGTTATCATAGGGATCCCTCGCGGTTGAACTTGACGGTTGGCGAGACCGGAGATCTCTTATCCTTTCAGGAACTCGGCACCCTCTCCGCCCAATCCCCATCTCTTCGGCTTCACCAAAACAAGAGTTCCTGTGGGGAGCCTCCAACGCCAGAGCCAATCTCGCTAGTGATAACTGCCGATCGCGCACTAGTAGTAGCGCGTGCGTGCGTGACCACCAACACACACAGACTACTCCGTAGAGTGCATGGCCCTCTTCTCCGAGAACCTTCCTTTCAACTTCCAGCTCACTAACCAGCGGATGAGGGCAGAGCAAGGGAAAAGCTCCGGGGACACGATAATGAAGATTCTCCCCGCCCATCACTTCTATCACATGTTTCCGTCACATACCAGAGGCTCCAGAGTTGCTTGCAGCTTCTCCAGAGTGACCCACCAGAAATTGGGTTGTCTCCACTCGCTCAGGCACCGTTTCTGGAGAACCCTCCGTTGATTAGGGGCTTATTTTTTTTTTCTAATACTCCTCCGTACTAATCATTCAGATGTCCTTTCCACTTGACAAGCTTCCCTTGTCGTTTTCTTTCCCGCTACTGCGGTTCTACCATGAAGGCGCCGGCAAAAGGGTGAGAACGATCAACTACCAACAGCCACCGGGAACAGGACACTCGGAATACCGACTTTTTGATAGAAAGTCGGCAATTATATTCGCGCAGCGCCGCCACTCGTCCAATGGCTGCGCTAACGATCACTGATCAGCATTTTAGTAATATAGTGCCGCCCATAGCCTCGAAGGCGTGCTCTTCCAGTCCCTCACGAAAGGCCAATCCTTTCCCTTTTATCAATAGGCTCGAAGAAAGAGCAAAAGATCCAGGCAATTTTCATCGCAAGGCTTTCCCAATTCAATCTCATCCCGGTTCCCGCAAGACAGACGGGAGGTACCGCCTTGTTCATAGTATGACCAGAAGACGCTCTTCACTGACAACTATGGCTGCGCTCAATCAGTCCTCCTTGCTACCAACGACGATCATTATCCCTTCCCGCTACCTGACTGGGTAACCACTGCTCCCAGACCCATGGTGGCCTGTCGAGATCGAAGGAAAATCACAATTACCGGGTGCTAAACAGGAATGAATCCCCGTTAGTTCAGATTCAATACTTCCCCACGACAAAGGCTTAGAGCCAAGGGGGATAAACAGGGAAATCTCCATTGTAATTCAAAGTGAGATGGGCGGCGTATCACCTCACATGCGGGGATTATCATTCTGCTCGACTCCCCAGACTCAATAGTAGCGGCAAGCGGGGGCTTTCCCAGGCCCAGCTCTAGTATAAAGAACCCCATCCGCTCCCCTGCTTTCAAGATTCGGTTCCTCTCCGCTGTCAATTACTGGTCAACCTCCTGTGAAGTGTGGACAGAGACTCAGAATGCGTTTCTCAACAATTCTCTCGGCGCTTGTACTCTCAAGTACGGCGCTGGCAACACCAGCCCAAGTCTCCCCATCACAGGAGGCCGTTGAACCTACCGACCAGTCCATCGCAGCACCCACGGGAGCCGCGACAGATCCAACCACCACCGTCGTTGCAGAGCCGACCCAGAGTACTCGAGATGAGCAAGGGGAGGATACCCAGGCCCCACAGGCGACGACGACAGCCCCAGCTGCCACAACTAGCCAGGACAGTACAAACCAGCAGAACGATGAATCAGACAACGGTCTTTTGGACGGCCTTCTTTCTCCCTCGAGCTCCAACACACCAGATGATTCGACCGAGGAGACCGATGCTCCTACCGAGTCTCCAACACCAGCCACCACCGTGACAAAGACAGAGACTACCAACCCGAGTACAACAACCAGCAGCTCTAGCCAAACATCGAGTTCATCTAATGACAACCCGCTGATTCCGGATGGAGCAACCGGCAACATCATAACTGATCTGGGAAACCTCCTGGATGGAGTGACTGGTCTCCTTTCACCTACTTTACTGAAGAACATAGAGTCGTTCTTCGCCCACTTCGCGTACCTGTTCGACGACAAGACGACCGAACAGACCAAGAGTCTAATTGACCTTGCGTCCGGGTTGCTGACCCAGGCTCTGATCAAGAAACTCGAGAGTCTCGTTGACAATGCTGTCGATCTATTGACGCCAGAATTCGTAGATGAGATCAAGAAGCTCATCAAATCTATTGGTCCTCTTCTGACGCCTGATCTATTCAAGCAGATATCTAGCTTGCTGGAGAACGGCAACAAGCTCCTGACCACAGAGTTCGTCAAGGAGGTCAACACCTTGATCGGAAACGCCAACACCTTGTTGACAGCCGAGTTTGTGAAGGAGATACGCCAGTTGCTCGAGGCTGCTGGTCCTCTCCTGACTCCCGACTTGATCAAGGAGCTCAGCACGCTGCTCAAGAATGCTATCAACCTGCTCAGCGCTGACTTTGTGAAGAACACCAAGGGATTGATCAACAACGTGGCACCAGTCATCACGCCTGGCCTCCTTGCGGAAGTTGGAAGCTTGCTGGGCAACGCAAATGACTTGCTGACCCCCGAATTTGTCAATGACACCCAAGGATTGATTGAATCCGCAGGCCCTCTCCTTAATCCTGATCTATTCAAGCAGATCAGCTCTCTGCTAGGCAATGCCAACGACCTCCTGACCGCAGACTTTGTGAAGGAAACCCGCAGCCTGATTGGTGCTGTTTCTCCTGTTCTTACTCCTGACGTTCTCAAGGAGGTTGCCGCCTTGCTGGGTAATGCCAACGACCTCCTAACTAAAGACTTTGTGGATGATACCCAAGGCCTCATTGGAGCCGTGGCACCTGTTCTCACCCCCGAACTTCTCGAGGAAGTCGGTAGCTTACTGAATAACGCCGGCAGCCTGTTGACCTCGGACTTTGTGAACGAGACCAAGGGCCTAGTTGGCAATGCCAACGGCCTCCTTACGCCTGACTTCGTCAAGGATACCCGCGGTTTGGTCACCGAGCTCGGCCCGATCGTCGACGACGGCCTCCTGGATTCTGTGGGCAGCCTCCTGGATAACGCCAATGACCTCCTGACACCCAAGTTTGTCAATGAGACCTCTAGCCTTATTAGTGATATTTCACCGGTCATCACGCCCGAGCTCCTCGCCCAGGTGGGAGGTCTCCTTGGTAACGCCAACAAGCTCCTCACGACCAAGTTCGTTGAGGAAACTCAGAACCTGATCGAGAGCGTTGGCCCTGCCATCACGCCTAACCTCCTCCACAATGTGAGCTTCCTGGTTGGAAACGCCACAGGTCTCTTGACGCCGAAATTCGTCGACGAAACCAAGGATCTCATCGATGAAGTCGCGCCGGTTATTACACCGGAGTTGCTTGGAGAGGTTGGCGGTCTACTGACCAATGCCAACGACCTGCTCTCTAAGAAATTTGTCAATGAGACGCAGACTTTGATTGAGGACGTTTCAGAGGTAAGGGACCATCACATGTCCAAATAAGCCTGTGGAACACTCTTGCTAACAATTTCTATAGTTACTTCCCGCATTGGTGCAGATCTTGGGTAACCTATGAAGCGGATTGTGGGTTTCAGACTTGTAAAGGCCATGAATAATGGGCAATGACTTTCATTTAGTTACATGTGCGGATGATTAATCATGGTTGGGACGATATGGACTTGTCAAATGTTTATACGTCATGATAATAATGTTTATAATGGATACTTGGAACTCGACGTCGATTTGAGTGTCACAAATGTGTATCTCCCGTATCGGTTTTTGTATCTAAACGAAGCTGAGCGTGGTCGCCATTCGTGGAGTTCGCTATATCTGGTTGACTTCGACTTCCTGTGGGAAGCGTTTGGTGGAAAGGCGGCGGCATGGAGACCTTGTGAGGGGCTCCAGGTTTGTCGCCGACTTCGCTTTATAGTTGCGTTTCGGTTTGCAAGACGAGCAGGACCAGCCAGGCGAGGAGTTGTCGCGTTGCGCTCACCTGAGCGCTTTGCGCCAGCGCCTAGGGCCAACCGCATTTGTCGGTAAGGTATATGGTTTGGCTAAACGGCTAGTGCTTTTGTCCTTCCACATCACGTAGGGAGCGAGTTGCTTCTCATAGCGATCGAGCTGTGATCGAAAGCTGAAACCAAAATGCCCGTAAATTTTTCCAATAACCAGACCACTTCAAGATTTATGTGGGCAACCCGGACGCTTTCCCATCCTGATATTTCGAGAGAACCTTCAACTCGGTATTGCGCTCCTTAATCTTCTTGTCCATAGTCTTCTGGACCTCCTCGCGCTTCCTCTCCGCATCCTCCAGTCTCTGCTTCAGCTCGCGCGCGGTCTGTTCTTGCGCCTTTAATGCTGCACCTGGCGTCGGAAACTCTTTGCGCAACTGTTCGAGTTGTGCGCGCACATCGTCGGACTCGATTGGAGCGCAGGTTACCGGATCGTAACGGTATGTTGGGAGGCCGCTTGGGAGGCGGATGTCCGGGACGAGCTCGTGGATGGGTGCGGTGCGCGTTGGGGAGTCTAGAGGGATTGGCGTGCTATTTGGTGACGAGGAGGGTTCAGAGGGGGGTGAAAGGGGGGGTTGGTCCATTGTGTGTTCAACTCGAGATTTATTTGGTCTGTGATGGCGGACTATTATTTCTAACACAGTTGCGCGCCGAGTCCGAGGACTCGAGGGTACGGAGTACGCTCGGCAGATTGGGGCGGTATAATTATGCCGCCAAATAATTCATACCGCCTTTGAGGAGCGCATCCTTGGGGAAGGTTGCGGCTCAACGGAGAACCCAGTTGGGACAGCAGGACCAAGACCGATCAAACGTTTCTTTGCTAAGACTAGTCGCCTGTGAGCCTCGTGGAAGATGCAGGCTTTCGGTATGTTGGATCACTTCTGCGCCCATCTTTTCGTTCAATCAGCCGGTGTGATGTCATGTCTTGAATGTTCTTGCTGACTGCGCTTCTAGTTCCAAAGAATAGAAGGGCAAGTACTCCAACGGGTTTGCGATCCCAAGTCTAATAATGAATTCATAGCCTAGGTTTGAGTTAGTTCTCCGAGTGAGCCACCCGAGTCTCCGAACGCCATCAGACCCTGACCACACGGCTTTTGAATCCTAGATCATCGACCTCAATAATATCCCTCTCGTTACCGGGACAGCATATATAAAATGGCGTTTACCCTCCTCAAATGCAAACGAGCACCACGGAAATACCGATAAAGCCCTCATTATCGACCATAGGGCGTCGTGGAACTATGAGCGGACACTACAACTTAGGCTGACGATCGATCGCGACCACACGCTTCATGAATGCGAAATACAATTCGATGTTATACAGGAATTCTCGTCAAAGACGCACGGTGAGAAAAATCTATTGGGCAGGGTCAAGCTTAACCTCTCCGAATATGTGGATAAAAGCGACGACGATGAAGGAATCGTTCGGCGGTACTTGATGCAGGACAGCAAGATAAACAGCACGCTCAAAATCGGAATAGCTATACAGCAAGTGGAAGGGGATAGGAACTTTACGACGTATGTTGACAATTGGAATTCCCTCTCCTGCTGATCACGCTAATTTTTTGACGATGCCCATCAGACCGCCGCTGAAGTCCGCGATGGCATTCGGAGGTATCACAGGAGTCGTGGCCTCAGAACAGGCCGAAGCAGACGATATGGGCCAGCTACCTTTGATCAACACTCAGAGTCGAGAGGTTGCGGATATGCAAGAAATGTACCGACGCACGCTGGCAGCTTCCTGGACTTCTCGCGCCAACGATCTACCTGCGGATAAGTTAATTGAAGGGCTATTTTCAGGAGCCGTGGGTGGAACGGATTCTCGTGACCCAGCTTCCGGTCGGCCGGCTGAAGGGTATGCTAATGAGCGCCCCCTTAGTCATGGAGCTGGGACGACAGGACAGACCGCATCGCGGAACCTTTTGTCACCAGGCTACGAAAGGCGGGCGAGAAGCTCAAGCCGTCATCGCAAGGCCAATAAGATACTAGACTTTTCCCCAGCCATTGAACACACTGAAAAGAGTGGAAGTATAGAGCACCAACTTTATGACAACGCGCTGGGAAAGAGTTGGAGGAACCGTAGTACAGAACATGAACTGTCAGAATTTGACGTACGGGACGACCTGCGAAGCTGGGAGATCAATAACAAACAATGATGTATACAAACAATATGAATTCAATCTTGTAATCCAAGGGTAACGAGGCTGGCATCCTCAAAAGATCAGCCTCGGAAGTCGAGACGCGGCAATTCAAGGGTCTTATCGATAATGTAGCGGAAATCAGACTATACCTACTTTAGACTAGCGTTATCATAATTCTTTGAAACTGCGACACCGCTTCCTCCGAGATTTTGCGCAGATTTGTTCAGCTCAAGTCACTTATTCCCAATGCTTTCACGATCGTCAACCCATGCGCGATACCTCCTCGACCGTCGCCTACCTCCCATACGCCGAATAGATTCACATGCGTCGATTTTTCCCCATGACACAAGAGCTTGGTACCGGACTCCAGCCATCAAAGTAGGAGAAACCGTTCGTCGGGCACAGCGCGCTAGGAGTCACTCGCTTGAGTCATCTGCTCTTGGGAAACCTTACGATGTTCTTGTCCTTAAGGAGGCACGCAGACTCGCTGGCGAACCTAAACCTACTCCTCATGCCGAACCGGAAATAGAGCAAGAAGCAATTAAGGTCGACTGGGCCCAGTTCATGTTAAGGGAGATAGGGGGAAGCACTCTTGATCGTACCAGCGTTAGCGTCGAAAGCCTCCGCGAAACTTATGGACCGAATACCAAACTTAGCGAGGTCGATTACAAGGCCCTCAGAAACAAACTATGCGCATCCTTTACGATAACGCAGCTTGAAGAGTACTATGCTTCCAGACGCTTAGGACATGACACGCTTCAACAAAACAATTCTTCTCAATGGATCCCAGGAACCTCTCCTTTTCTCGATCTCGTTGACCGTAGGGAAACTGTCTCTAGTAGGGTTATAAGGGCCCAGGGGCTGAAAAATAAGCATGTTATTTCGGAAAAGATTCTTCGAGACTGCTGGCAGGTCGGGATGGAGTCTGAGATTGGGCAGCTCGACATTCGCCTTCCCATCCATTATCTATCACTGTTCATGCATGCCAAGCACTTCTCCTTTGAGGAGCTGGCCGATTTGAATGACGCGAGTATTGATGTGATACACACGATGGGGTTCTTGAGGGTTACTGGCAAACAACGGTCATGCGAAAACGTTGCGGAAATGGTACAAGATGCTATCGACAGAATCAAACATGAAAACCTCGATCTTCCTCCGAGCAAGAAGGGCATGGATATGAGTCGCATCCTAACTCCTGAGTTCCTGTCGTGGGTGGCAGACACATATGGGGTCTCATTTGACCAAGGCTCATCTCAGATCCCAGAACGGCTATTCTACCTTGCTGAAAACAGAGACCATGGGGGCAAGGCCCGAAAAATCCTCCACCTCGCGGTGAGAAAGGCTCAATTACCTTCTGTTCCATTCAGCACATATATGTCTGCTTCTGAAGAGGCAGATATCCATAATGTTCACCTAAAGGATACTGCAACCTGGCCCGACCCGGCGAAGTCATGGTTCCGCTGGGAATTGTCTTCAACGCAAACCAAGTCCAAGAGCCCGTCCGAGTTCTTTTTCAATACCAGCCAGGCCGCCCTTTCAGACGAGCTTCTGAAATTCCTACAGCAAGAACCCTCTGCGAAAGCCAAACACAAGTCAGTTCCCGGTGTCCAGGAGTTTGTAATGGCTTCAGTTGGCAAATGCCTCTTTATGCACCCGCCATCCCTAAAAGAAGTTCGTGTAAGCGCCTCTCGCCTGGGACGCATGTCTCTTCCGCGAACTTTCATCAAGGATGTTCCTCGTGCAGGCCTCCTTATGCGCTCCTTGACACCAACGCCAGCTCCGGAAGCAATAAGGATCCATCGCATTCGGCTTGTTCCAACTGCTGTCCATACGGAGTCTCTCCCGCAACTGGAGTTGGAAGTCGCATCTTTAATAGATGCCAACAATAGCTCTGACGATCAATGCGTCATCCGTAATGCGAAAGCTATCTTGCAGGAGAGCAGCGTTGACTATTTACTTCCGGAAGCCACGTCCGACATTCGGTTCACAAGAAGGGTAACCCATGAACTTTCGGCTGCGCCACAGGAATCGTACTCTCTAGAAGCTGTCCAAGCCGGCCTTCGCAGTTGTTTCTTCAAGAGGGACACTGTCAATTCAACTCCTTTGCCACACTCCGCCTCGGTCACCCTGCCGTCTTATCTGTTGCGAAGCGCTGATAAAGGTCTAACTTCGGGCGCCAGTGTCACGGCGGATTACTTATACGTACCGGTGGACGATGCTCAGGCCGGCACGTTGGCTTACGAGTACGAATTTCAAAACCAGCGACTCTTCTTTACCCCTACTGATAGCGGGTCATTCGACACGTTCAAGACAGATAAACTGTTCCTAGAAATGGGCTTCCAGATGCTCGGTCAGAACGACGCTGCGACTTCAACCAAGTCACCTGAAGAGGAGTTCAAGTCGTTATATACTGCGGCGTGTGCCTTAGCATTTGAACTCGACTTGGTCTAATGATCATCATACATCTATTCTGGATGGTTGCACATAAATTGGCGTTTTATTGGTCTTCCGGCGATACTAATGTTTAGATGGGAATGTATAATAAAGCGAGCTGTGTATAATATGTATAAAACTTACTTGATTATTTGTTCATAGACAATGGAAATGACCACTTGATTCCCCGGTAATACCCAAGGGCAGTTGTATGTTGTATGCCCGAACATTGCATGGTAGGAGAAGGAGCCAATCCGGGTAATTGACGTAGCTCTGGGCAGGTGGTCTGGGCTACTAGTAGCGAGGGGCCGCCGCAAGCTGACCGAGTCCGTGCAACTGGCTCCTGACTTGAATTTATCCTCAATCCAATCTTCGATCCTGCTCTTATACCTACTCCTGAATCATCTTATATCTTAAAATCTGTTATTTCCAATCGCTTGGATCTTCATACTACATTGAATCAGCCAATCCGGTTCCCCGCGCACGCCAGCCATGAAGGCTAGACAGACCCGTTAGCAGCAAAGGCATGGAGAAAACACGGATCGCTAAGGTAAGTTAGCCCCGCTATTGGAAGTGATACAGACGGATATAGTCTCTAACTGCCTTTGTTTATTTCCAGGTTGAAGATGTGACCTTAGCCCGCCGTGGAGAACAAGTTACTGGCACTCTTCACCTCACCCCGCACCATATTATCTTCTCCCACGTTCCTCCCCAACCAGACACTGCACAGGCACAAGGTGCAGTTGTCAGGCCAAGGGAGCTCTGGATAACATACCCCATCATATCCTTCTGCACCTATCGTCCGACCCCCGCCGTCTCCCGCCAGCCGTCATCGATCCGACTGCGGTGCCGAGATTTCACCTTCGTTTGCTTCTATTTTACAGCAGAGAGCAGAGCTAGAGATGTATATGAGAGCATAAAATCGTGGACTTGCAAGATCGGGAGAATCGATAGACTCTACGCTTTCTCTTTCCAACCGCCTGCTCCGGAGCGCGAGGTTGATGGCTGGACCCTCTACGATCCCCGCAAAGAGTTGGCCCGACAAGGCGTAGACGGCAATAGTCACGGTTGGCGCATATCTCAAATAAACTCCGACTATGGTGTATGTCTCAGATTAGCCCTGATTGTGCCTTTGTTCCGCGCGGTGCTAATTAGCCTTTCTAGTTCTCCCCCACCTATCCTGCCGTCTTTGCTGTCCCGACCAGCATCTCGGACAACACTATTAATTATGCCGGAAAATTCAGGTCCCGCGCACGAATACCAGTATTAACCTATCTACACCCCGTGAACAACTGTTCGATTACCAGAAGCTCTCAACCACTGGTTGGCTTCCGCGGAAACCGGAGCATCCAGGACGAGAAGCTTTTAGCAGCCATTTTTTCAAGCACCCGTTCAGAAAGGCCGCTAGCCAACGTCACGCCGCCGAATCTAGACCATGAGTCTTCAACTTCGACGCAAGATGAGCTGCCTAGTAGTCAGAGCTTCCCAGATATCACAAATGCCGAAGAATTAGAAGATGAGCTCCTCGCGGCGGTTGAGGAAGCGGACGACAAACCTCACGTGTACGGTGCCCAACAACATAACTTAATCGTCGATGCGCGGCCTACCGTCAATGCTATAGCTATGCAAGCCGTTGGACTTGGCTCAGAGAACATGGATCATTATCCATTTGCTGCGAAAGCGTACCTTGGAATTGATAATATTCATGTGATGAGAGGTTCTCTCAACAAGGTGGTAGATGCGCTCAAAGACTCGGATTTAACACCTCTTGGTCCGAGCAGAGATCAATTGGCAAGAAGTGACTGGTTGAAACATATAGCCGGCATCCTGGAAGGTTCTGGTCTGATCACCCGGCAAGTCGGCCTTCAGCACTCTCACGTATTGATTCACTGTTCGGATGGTTGGGATCGCACTAGTCAGTTGAGTGCCTTGAGCCAGATTTGCCTTGACCCATATTATCGAACTATGCAAGGATTCATGGTCTTGGTCGAAAAGGACTGGCTTTCCTTCGGCCACATGTTCCGCCACAGAGCGGGACATTTGAATAGTGAAAAGTGGTTCCAGGTTGAGAACGAAAGAATAGGGGGTGAGTTGGGCCGTGGTTCCGGCGAGAGTGGCGGTGCTGGCAAAGCAATTGAAAACGCGTTCCTCAGCGCAAAAGGCTTTTTTGCTCGAGATAATACCAGTCGTGATTCCCTGGGTGACTCCGATGCAGACATAAGAGAACATGAATCTGATACCACTGGGGCCGTGAGGTCTTCACCTGCACCACGAACGGCTGTTGCGGAAAAAGAAATCACCAAGCCGAAGGAGACGAGTCCTGTCTTCCATCAATTTTTGGATGCTACATACCAGATGCTTTACCAATACCCCACACGATTTGAGTTCAACGAACGGTTCTTACGGCGGTTGCTCTACCATTTGTATTCCTGCCAATATGGTACATTTGTCTTCAATAGCGAGAAAGAACGTGTGGAGATGAACGCCAATGTGCGTACACGCAGTGTCTGGGACTATTTCCTTGCGCGCAAGGAGCAGTTTCTAAACCCCAAGTACGACCCCGATATCGACGACAACCAGCGAGGCAAAGAACGATTGATCTTCCCTCGAGTCAAGGAAGTGAGGTGGTGGAGTGAAGCCTTTGGCCGAACGGATGTGGAGATGAACGGAGCTCGCATGACGAACGCTTCTCAGGCCACCTCCCGGGATAACTCGGGGCCACCAGTACTGACGGGCGTCGAGACGAGTAAACAAACACTGGGCAGTGCTGTACCTGGGAACCAGTCTCCACCGCCGTCGAACAATGTGTCTACAGTGACATCCGGAATCTCAGATCTATCCTTTTCCGCAGACAAAAATAAAAACTCCAGGCCAGAGGGTATGAGCCAGATGGAGGTTGAGATGCAGTGATGGGAGCTAAGCCGGGGCATATGATAACATAAAAGCCACTGTAACAGCCCATGGAATTGATGTACTTACGTTGGACCAGTGGGTTATGTAATCGAAGTAGAAGCGCCACATTAGCCATGATTTCTGTTTAGCACTAAGTAGTTTGCTAGCCTTGCCTTGTTAGTGTAGACCTACATAGCGAAATACATTCCAGTTTTAGCAGACTATCGGTCCAAACTAGAGCTGGAGGAGGAACGAAGTATAAGTTGGTGCCTTAGCGCCTAAAGAAGCTGGGGCCTCTTGGTTGACTCGAAAGGGGAAGGCGCGGGCGGAGAGCAAGCGAGGGTTGAGCCCTGTCCCGAATAGGCAAGAGAAACCCTACTGGCAAAATTCCCCACTAACGCCGACGTTCAGAAAACTGACCTGACCTTTGAACGACTTCCCAACTTTGGTGCACCGCCCTATCACCGCGTCCTCGGCCCTTTACTCGACAATCCAATAGACGCAATCATGGCAGCTGTCCAGGGAGCTATTTCGAAGCGCCGCAAGTTCGTCGCCGACGGTGTCTTCTATGCCGAGTTGAACGAGTTCTTCCAGCGCGAGCTGGCTGAGGAGGGCTACTCTGGTGTCGAAGTCCGTGTTACTCCCACCGTCACCGATATCAGTACGTTCGCCCGATTCTGCATTGGCAATTTGAGATTTTCTGGGGATCGAGGTCGAGGAAGAAGCGGCGGGATTGGAACAATCATCGAAATGAAGATTTTGGAGAGAGCAGGAAGCCAGAGGATATCAGAACGTGATTGCTAACAGAGGCTCTTGTTATTTCATAGTCATCCGTGCCACCCACACCCAGGAGGTTCTCGGTGAGCAGGGTCGCCGCATCCGCGAGCTCACCTCTCTCATCCAGAAGCGCTTCAAGTTCCCCGAGAACTCCGTTTCTCTCTACGCCGCCAAGGTCCAGAACCGCGGCCTCTCCGCCGTCGCTCAGTGCGAGTCCCTCCGCTACAAGCTCCTCAACGGTCTGGCCGTCCGTCGGGCCTGCTACGGTGTCCTCCGTTTCATCATGGAGAGCGGTGCCAAGGGTTGCGAGGTTGTCGTTTCCGGAAAGCTCCGTGCTGCCCGTGCCAAGTCCATGAAGTTCACTGTACGTTTGATCTGGAATCCGATTGAGACCCCAATGGATGGATTCTTGGGATGAAGATTTTACACCGCAAGGACAGATTTTATGTCCGGGAATCGCAACACCCAATGGTGGTCAGGAGCGCACATCGAATGATGCACTAACATGGATTTCTCTCTAGGACGGTTTCATGATCCACTCCGGTCAACCCGCTAAGGAATTCATCGACTCCGCCACCCGTCACGTTCTCCTCCGCCAGGGTGTCCTTGGTATCAAGGTCAAGATCATGCGCGGCTCCGACCCCGAGGGCAAGGCCGGCCCTCAGAAGACCCTCCCCGATTCCGTCACCATCATCGAACCCAAGGAGGAGCAGCCCGTTCTCCAGCCCGTCTCCCAGGACTACGGCGCTAAGGCCGTTGCTGCCCAGCAGGCTGCCGAGCAGCAGCGTCTGGCCGAGCAACAGGCTGCGGAGGGCCAGGAAGGCGGTGCCAGCGGTGAGGCTTTTGCGCAGGAGTAATTGGGTTCTCTGTTCTAGGTCCTGATTTTTCTCTACGTTCTTGTTATCTACCCTATTTCCATGACCCAAAAATAAAGAACCATATGAACTTCATTGAGTCGCTTTTTGCGTAGTTTGTGTAGAGAATAGGTGCTCTATTGACGGCCTCTGCTACCCCATCTTATGATTCCACTCATTTAGTTTTACCATGTTTTTTCACGGAAATCAGTGATTGGCAAGAACTTATGTGTTTCTCACTTTACTCCTCCACATCCAGGGTGAATTTACAACAGGCAAATTGAACAGAAGTAATCTTTCACTTTTTATTTATCTTAGTCGAGAACATCTTTAAGACCAGCCTCGAGGTAGGTAGACATTTAAATGAGGCATCGAGCAAACACAGGATAGATCTATCTAAGCTCTAAACCACCAAATACCGTATCCAATCCATGTTAGAACTCCACTTGCACCTTACAGGAAGGCCTCGATGTTGATTTCCAGCGTGCTGACGGGGTATTTCATGTCGTAATTCTCGAGCACCGTTGGGTGCAGGATACCGAAGCTACCGATGATGAGGTCCTTTCCGCCGATGCGGACGTGGACAGAGGCGGCATGGCCAGGGAAATAAGTTGGGTCTGTGTCATGTCAGGAATATGAATTAGTAGATGAGATAAGAGTAAAAGTCTTACCATTCAATTCCTCAATCCAGTAATGCGAGTCGTTCACTTGGGGATTCTCGAGACCTTCCTCGCCTGTCATGAAGGCACTCTTGAGCATCGACATGACGCGGTCTAGGAGACCGTGTACGATTTCAAAACCGCTGGACTTACCGTACCAAGCGGCGGCGAAGTGCCTCTCGTTTCGGCTCTTACGCTCTAATGACAAGTCCTTGAAGGCTACGTCGCTGACCTCGAAGATCTTCATCGGGACAGTGTGGTGCTTGTTCTCTCGAATAGTCTTCAAAAGACCCGGTAGGAGACTTGTGCGCACAACTTGAAATTCTTGGGTTTTTGGGTTAGCAAGCTTCACGGCGGTGTTACCATCGTCCTTGCGGTTGAGCCACCCGAAGTTCTCGTCGTGAGAGCACAGAATCAGGGGTAGAACTTCAGACCAGCCGGCCATTGCAGCCTCTACACGAACGATATCGGAGAGCTTATTGATCGGCAAAGGTTGGGCTACTGTTCCAGACTTGCTGGGGAAGGACCGTGGGAGCTTATTGAATCCATATGCAATCGCAACATCCTCCATAATGTCTGCTTGGTGGAGAACATCAGCGCGGGTGGGCGGAATGTGGACATCGACCACGTCGGGGAAAGCAGATGGCGTTGCCTCGAAGGCCATTTTTTCCAAAAGGCCGCAAATTTCTTGCTGTGAGAGCTCCAAGCCACAGCATTGGTTGAGGTAGGATACCTCGGCCTGGGCTGTCCGGGGTGCGATATCGGGAGTGATTCTTGTTTCACCGTTATGCTCGGAGACAATTTGGACGGGCTCAATGCTATACGGTCTCGAGTTAGCGGGGTGTGCGTTGTTAGAGAAACAACAAGAACGATGAGATCTTACGTAAAGGGCTCAGATGTATATTGGGAGAACATGGCTACCATGATCTTGTTCACGATTTCCACCTTGGTTTTGTCGAGTGCTGTGATTTCAATGAAAATGTTCTTGGTGTTCAGTGTAATCTTCGAATGATCTCCATTAATTATAGGCGGAAGGGAGCAGACGGTCCTCTTTGCGTCATAAATCACAGGATAGACAGGAGAGTCCCGAATGATGTGAAGGTATTTGCCAAGGTGCTTGTCTTTCTGTTGTGGGAGTTAGCGATGGGAGCATCTTGGCGATGTGTAACATGACATACATCATAAAAGGCCATAAGTTCCTCGCCATCCATCTCCTCGGTCTGGTTGAGAGGTACGAAGCGGATGTCTTTTGGTGGGAGGGCTTCATAGGTGAAAGGTCCTTGTATAGTGTCTAGATCGTGGGTACCAATGGAGACAAGCGTTCTTTGCCTCGCTAGGTTCTGGTGAAGCTTGT
Organism: Aspergillus ustus; assembly: GCA_000812125.1. Lineage (NCBI taxonomy): Eukaryota > Fungi > Ascomycota > Eurotiomycetes > Eurotiales > Aspergillaceae > Aspergillus > Aspergillus ustus. Next base: position 238,322 of record JOMC01000071.1, read on the forward strand.
CTTGAAGAGCGATGAAGGATTCATAGCGGGCCTGATCAAAGGTGACATTTCGAAGGATGGCGCCGGACACGAGGGGCCGAATTTTCATGGTCTGAATGATACTTTGTCAGTAATGCAGCCCTTGGCCATATGGCTAGCACGAGTCACTAACATCCTCCTTGACAATAATCTTTTCTAGCACCCCGCCCGCAGGCTCAACAAGTCTGTAGTTGGGAAGGGGCTTACGACCCAGGAAGATATTAAGCATGAGGGAGATCCCCTCGAAACACAGTAGATCATATCTATGGTGAAGCTCAGTATATGCGATTCCACCTTCTAAATTTTGGTGCATACCGATTCGCCGGAATTTCGATCTTTAGCTGCGGGGGTTCCTGCTTGCCATCCACAATCGGCCGGTCCGAATTTGTTGTCTGTCTTGCTTTAGAGTCTGTCACTGGTGCCAGGGGGGGAGTATCGGAGGCTTTACATCTTCGTCGAGCTCAATGCCTGTATTTCAATCTAGTCAGCGCAAACCCCGCCGAGAGTGCGGCATAGAGCGTACATACCGAATTCAAAGCACAACTCGTCGAATTCCTCGGTGGTGTAACTGGGGGCTTTGTGTTAAGACTCAAATACTGTCCCTGTCATACAGAAAATTCCACATACTCTCTGCCGAGCTCTTTGAAAAGGGCGGCCTTATCGACCGAGATGGTGGGCATGGTGGGAGGGGCTCGAATGAGTCAGGTATCGCGCGCGAAATAGTGAGAAAATCTCCCAGGGAATGGGATTGGGGTAGCTATCAGACGGAAGAATGGTGTTCCTGACTTCTAGAGGAAGAAACGCTCCTGTTGACTTCGCCCCACGGGTAGGTATGATTTCTCTGCGCAATGGAAATTCGGAGTCATACAAATTTGAGGGACACAAGCCGGAGGAGTAAAGGCGGCGGGTGTACACCAGCCACGTGCACCGCCACCCAATATCACCCCTCCCTAACAAGAACTGCGTGCCAGCCACAGATGTGCAAAGCTGCGAAACGACCAGCTGCCCGTCGTCACTTCACAACAATATCCCATCCAGAGCGCCCGCAGAGCCACTCCTAGATTCCACTTAGCGATCCCATTTTCGATTCTCTCTTCAGTCCAGAATCTTTCTAATTCGACTATTCACCGAGGTCTGTTCCTCTTCTGTTCAGCCCCAATCCCACCGTCGAGGTGTGCTGCTCCTTGCGGCGGCCCAAACCCCACGAACCTCGCCCCGGGGACCTCATTGTCCACTATCCCTCCCGCCGCCACGACATCACACTCGACAGCCCAGGCTAATCTGAAGCAGTACAGGTGCTGGAATTCGTTGTTCTTGTGCATTAGACCCTCGTTCCTTTGTCCGCCCGGGAGAAAAAGTCGTTCGCTGTGTTCGCGTGATATCAGTTGCGTCAGGGAGGACTTGGACCGGCCACATCCTCGCCCTCGGGTCATCTTTTAATTCAAAACTACATCAAACTACGACGATTCAATCGCGATGGAGGGTCAGGGTGAAAACGACGAGCTCTACCCTATCGCTGTCCTTATTGATGAGTTAAAGGTAGCGCCCACCGGCCTAAATAAGGATTTCACACCCTTTCAATGCCATTGTTGCTGACCGCCGAGTCTCTAGCACGATGATGTACTCCTCCGTCTTAATGCAATTCACCGCCTCTCCACTATTGCGTTAGCTCTTGGGCCTGAAAGGACTCGCGAGGAGCTCATCCCTTTTCTCGATGGTTAGTAATCGATGCGGCGGGAAGCCTCTTGCGCTTCGAGATACAATATTAACTTTTGTGACGTAGATTCTGTCGAGGACGAAGACGAGGTTCTGACCGCACTCAGCGAAGAACTGGGTTCCTTTATAGAATATGTTGGCGGCCCGGAATATGGCCACGTACTTCTCTCCCCTCTGGAGAATCTGGCTGCCATTGAAGAGCCGTTGGTCAGGGAGAAGGCAAGACCCGGTAATCCCGCGACTTCGAGTTTTATGTTAACATATTTCAGGCCGTGGAGTCTCTAAACAAGATCGGCGAGCAGCTATCCGAAAAGCAGATCGAAGAATATTACGTTCCGATGGTCCAACGCTTATCAAAAGCCGACTGGTTCACCTCGAAAGTTTCCGCTACCGGCCTTTACTGTATCCCCTACAAGAAATCCTCTCCTTCCCTGCAGCAAACTTTACGCCAATTCTTCGCCGGGCTCGTGCGCGATGAGACCCCGATGGTTAGACGTCAAGCAGCCAACAACCTAGCGAAATTTGTGAAAGAGATGAACACCCAAGTAGTCATTGACGAGATGATACCCCTTTTCCAGTACCTGGCTGGCGACGATCAGGATAGTGTGCGCCTACTTACAGTAGACATCCTCATTTCAATCGCCGAAGAAATCCCCAAGGAACAACAGCCGAGCCACGGCGTATTGCTGACCTCCCTGCGAAGTCTATTTGAAGATAAGAGCTGGAGGGTCAGATATATGGTTGCCGACCGATATGAAAAGGTAAACATCGAATGTCGCTTCTCAATTGCCGTCTCCATGCAATCTAACCCAGTATTTAGATCGCCAAAGCCGTGCATGAAGAAGTTGTCACGCGCGACATGGTTCCGTCATTTGTCAAACTTCTAAAAGATACTGAGGCTGAAGTTCGCACTGCCGTTGCCGGCCAGATACCAGGTACACCCGCCTCTGTTTTTCAATCACCATTTTCGGATAAGGTTGCTAAGCGCTAAACAGGATTCTGTTCTCTGATTGATCGCGAGACATTGCTTAACGAAATAATGACCAGTGTTGAAGATCTCGTGTCCGATCCATCTCAGCATGTGCGAGCAGCTCTGGGAACTCAGATTAGCGGGCTTGCGCCGATTCTCGGGAAAGAAGAGTAAGTCTAATGCTACATGACTACCTCGTGCCAGTACACTAACTCTGCGACAGGACTATCTCCCACCTTCTGCCCATGTTCCTTCAAATGCTCAAAGACGAGTTCCCTGATGTCCGGCTACATATCATCTCCAAGTTGGAGTTGGTTAACAATGGTAAGCCCAGAACAAGCACTTTCCTTACTCGCAGCCACCGTCTCTAACCGATCACAGTTATCGGCATTGAACTCCTGTCTCAGTCCCTTCTTCCCGCCATCGTTCAATTGGCCGAAGATAAACAATGGAGAGTCCGGCTTGCTATCATCGAGTACATTCCTCTCCTTGCCAGCCAGCTTGGGGTAAATTTCTTCGATGAACAACTTAGCGACCTTTGTATGGGCTGGCTTGGCGACACTGTTTTCTCCATCCGAGAGGCTGCCACACAGAATCTAAGGAAGTTAACCGAGGTATTCGGGGTCGAGTGGGCCAAGGGCTCAATTATTCCGAAAGTCATGGCAATGGGCCAACATCCTAACTACCTCTACAGAATGACAACGTGTTTCGCAATCTCTGTATGTAACCTGACACGTTCTGGGTGAATCTGCTAACCTTGCGCCCAGACACTTGCACCCGTTGCTACTTTGGATATCATCGAGACTTCGATACTCCCCATTCTTGACAGACTTGTCTCAGATGAGATCCCGAATATCCGGTTTAATGTCGCCAAATCTTACGCTGTTTTGATCGACACCCTGCGACGTCTTCCTCCACAGGGCACTCTAGCGGACGTAGAAAAGACCGGCAAGCCGGAGGGTCCTTCGCCAAAGGGGCAGGAGCTTATCCAACAGAGTATCCTCCCAAGTCTGGAGAAACTTCAAGCTGACGATGATGTTGATGTTCGGTACTTTGCAACAACTGCCGCTGGCGGCCACGAAGAGGTTATGCAAACCTCACCGTAGGCTTGGCCCTCGGCTTTTTATATGCCCTGTTCAGGAGATTTGTAAAGCACCTTGAATGTGAGCGGGAGAAGACCCACGGGGGCTCACATCTTGGGGGGATCACAATTTAGTCACCTTAGAAGTAGTCAGGACAACTGACTGGGATGAACTTTCATGGCGTTTTCAAATGTAGATTCTTTTGGCCCATTCAAATACTACACTAAGCTTCTCATGGTTGGCGGGATCATGTGATTCACAGTAGAGGTGCTTTCATTATTAATCCTGGTTTCCTACAGGCGACTTGGCGCTCTGTCCTCCCCCCCAGGCTGGCTTCGTAACTATACAAACAGCCGCATAGCTAGACTACGGCTGGATAACTGGTGCAGCCCCTTTCCCACCCAAATGGCTCTCTCGTGGCCATGGCATTTCGTCTCACTATCGGAGCCAGAAAAGCAACACCGTCGTGAACTGCTCACCCTTCGCGGATACTACGCCCAATTGTCAGTTCTGCTTGCAATTATTCTACTTCGGGCTTACACGTCGTTTCCTTCCGTCGACCAGCCCACTAGGAGCCGTCGGCAGAAGTCATGGCTAGACTCGCCAGTTTTCACAGGATGGTTCGAGACCCGAAGACAGTATCTCCTATGTCTTGGCTGGTTCTGTTGGTTACTCTTTCTCTCTGCGTGGAGCACAGGCGATGGTACGCAACCTCCCAGTCTCCAGCTCATCCCATCGGATGTGAAAATCCAAGAACTAAGCTGTAATCTAGACTACCTACACTTTACGAAGGCGTTGGGCCATGTTGGCCTCTCTCAATTGCCGTTACAAGTGGCCATGTCGCCGGCTTTCTACATCACTTCAACGCCAAGAGCATTGTCATTGGTGTCGATATTGACCTCGATTCCACAGCCTGCGGTGACGGCTTATCATCGTTTATTCGCTCGCGTGGTGATTGCTCCATTGCTGGTCGGGCATGTATTCTTCTATTGTCTGTTTTTCCTGCAGTCGAGTCACCCTGATTTTAGCTCCTTATTCGCAAAGCGCATCCGCGACCCTGATGTGCAATGGGGTATCACCGCAGTCAGCATGGCCGTTGCCATCATGACTTTTGCGCGACCGATCGGAGCGACCGGTGGAATATGGAAAGGCTCGATCAGGAATAGGAGACGGGCTTTCTACATTACGCATGTTCTCCTAGTAGGGTTGCTGTGTCTTGCGGCGTATGTTCATGTTGCTCAGGCCCAGGCGTTTGTTCTTGAGTCGTTAGGAATCTTTGTGGTAAACCTAGTATGCTGCTACAAGACGGTACAGTGACTATTGGGCTAGAATTATTTGAAAACTAAGGGTCCAGAAATAAGATGAACATCCTAGAGGAAGGACTTGGGAGAGATTGGTGGGATCGGGTGGGGAAAGACATTGGATGCTGAGACGGTGATGGTACCAATAGACATTAGTTAGCGCAGAGGTAAATGAAGTCAACTTTTCGAAAGAACAAGGGCGATTGGTTGATTCGTCGGATGTGAGATGATATCACACGTGGGGATAAGGGTGTTGTTGTTGTAGCAACCATTGAACTAAAGATAGCGCAGGCTTCGTATCTTCTTCAGCACTCTCAAACTCTCGAGAAGATATTTACATCACCCTACAAGTGCTGAATGCACGTATGCTCTTCAACGGCGGCTATGCTGATGTCTAGTTGATTCTCAATGGCAGCATGCGGTCTCAACGTCTCCTGGGTCTACTGCTGACGGGTATTCTAGTCTGTGTTTCACTCGTCTTCCTCAGAACCTCACATTCCACCATCGGCATCCAGAAGATCACTCACACCCCTCCTCTCGCTTCATCTACTCCTCAATCCTCTCTCCAACAACCGATCAAACCTACATCTAATCCCACTGATCGGTATCCCAACGACGTTCATCCGATAGCTGCTCTCATTGAAGATGCGGGACAACAATTCGACTCGCTCCGAGAACAGCAGTCAAGGACGCTGTCAGACGCTGTCAAAGAATACCGCAGACGTTATAACATGCACCCGCCGCCACATTTTGATAAATGGTTTAAATTCGCTCTATCAAAAGACGTTGAGTTGATTGACGAGTATGATACTATATACCACACTCTCCTCCCGTTTTGGGCGCTTGCTCCGCAAACAATTCGCTCACGCACTCGGGAAGCTCTTGGGTATGATAACTCGCTGCTGGGAATCCTCATTAGAGACGGCAAAGTGTCACTGGCCGACGGCCTCGATGAGGAGCAAGAGTGGCAGCGCGAGGCTACACTGGGCATGATGAAGAATTTTGTCCAGTATCTACCTGACATGGATCTGGCTTTCAACGCACATGACGAGCCTCGAGTGATCCTACCAAGCGAAGACCTGCAAAGACTCATCGCGATTGCCAAAGATAGTGCTATTCCGAGAGCGTTCCAAACACAATCGTTAGTAAACACATGGTCCCCTCGACCCGACGACCTGAATAGAGGGGACCGTATTGATGAAGTACGGACGACCCGTTTCAATCGAATATCTCATCAGCCCGCCTGGACGAGCTCTAGGATATCGTGCCCTATCGATAGTCCTGTTCGTTCACTCGACGAAGACATTCCAGACCAAGCCATCGGGTATGCGCTTGGTGAGTTGGGCTTCATTAGCAACACCACAGCCTTCTCCGACGTATGCAGTACTCCATCGTTGCGGAGTACGTACGGGTTCTTTGATCGGCCGAATGTGTTTGCAGTTGTCCACGATCTTTTTCCGGTTTTCTCCCAGAGCAAGGTCTCCACGTTTCAAGATATACTGTACCCCAGTCCTTGGTATTGGGCACAGAAGGTACCGTATGTCGAGGCGAAGGACTACGACTGGGGAGAGAAGATCGATAAGCTATACTGGAGGGGTTCAACTACTGGCGGATTCTCAAAGGGCGGCGGCTGGCGACGGCACCATCGACAATTGATGGTTGCCAATGTCAATGCGTTGAATTCAGCCAAAATTCTCACCAAGTCAGTGGCCGGACAATGGGAATCCAAGCAAGTTAATCGGAACGACTACCACCACTTTTTTGACGTACAATTTACCTCCGTTGGACAATGTGATCGAAACGACTGCGCTGCCCAGACGGAGTTCTTCAACATAACCGAGCAGGTGGAGCAGCAGGAGGCTTGGGCCTACAAGTATCTTGTCGATATTGATGGGAACGCTTTTAGTGGTCGTTACCATGCATTCCTCCGGAGCAACAGCCTAGTTTGCAAGGTTACCTTGTTCCGCGAATGGCACGACGAGAGGCTCAAACCTTGGGTCCATTATGTGCCATTGAGTCTCAAGGGGAACGAGGTGGTTGAGACGATGCGTTTCTTCACTTCAGAAGACGAGGGCAGGGGCGTGGCGCCTAGGCTAGCCCAGCAAGGAAAAGACTGGGCACAAAGGACATTGCGCAAGGAGGATATGGAGGTTTGGCTCTTTCGCTTATTACTGGAGTAAGTTTCCTATGCTGTCATGAGCTATGGTGGACAAGATCTAACACTACCTCCCACAGGTATGGACGTTTGGTTGATGATAATAGAGAAACCCTGGGATACCCCGCATGAGATTTATTGGTTGCATATATGCATAAGCGATTCTGGTTGTACAGCACATTTAACGATTTATGTCTCATGTTCCATATCACATTAATTCGCAGTATAAGTATCCCGTAGCCCATTGGTAGCATATGCTGGGGCAAGTCAACCGTAAGGCTAAGACCAGCCAGAATTTTACCGCCCATAGATAATAGTATCATGTACTTAGGTATCCATAGGGGGTGCTATGGCATCAGTGGCGAAAAGCAGGTCACGAACGCATATCCGATTAATGGTAGCGTTCTCTTGTGCTACTCCTTCCCTCTTAAAACAACAATGGACATAACCACAGCAGTCTTTCGTAACCTACGAGATGCACTCGGAGGATGCGTGGCGCAGGAATCTCACCTGTTGTTGGGCCACAATGGAGTCAATATCACTGAAGGATTTTTGAAGCTAATCATCCTTGCACGTGAGAACCACCAACTTAAATATATAGTCCCGTCCACCATCATGGTACACAGTCTTCTCTTCACTCCTACTTAAATTTCATGCCTTCTCGAGTTTTCATCTATTTTCGATTTCCCACTTGATCTTTTGTTTTACTTTGTCTGCTTCGTCGTCTCATATTTCTGGTTCCACCAATTTCAGGACAACACACCTTCACACGATCACCTCTTGGTACACTACATAAATATGTCGTCCGTGCTGCTCAGGTCGCTGAAATCGGCGTTCATATTTTTGGATGGGCTGCTGGCCATGAGTATATATGGCTTAGTCGCAACCTGGGAAGGGTACTTCTTCCGAAAGCCGACTGAGAGAGAAAGTTTAGAGTTGCAGCTAGGTAAGTCCTTCACCTGCGTCGACTACGCCATGGAAGATAAAAGACTGCAAACTCTTTGTTCTGATGCCCACCTTACCAGCTCGCAACCGACTATGGGATCTTTCGAAGAAGTGGCTGAATTACACGCATCAGTTTTATACCTTGCGCAGCGGCTTTAAATTCCACTACATCTGTAATGATCCCAATGCGTCCACCAGCGCCAATAGACCCTTGGTCATCTTTATCCATGGGTTCCCCGACAGCTGGGCAATATGGCGTCATATGTTGAATTCTGGATCTTTCCAGGAATTGGCAACCGTGGTTGCTGTTGATCTCCCTGGTTATGGAGGTTCACAGAGCCTGGATCGGTATTCGGCTACCATGGTTCTTGAGAACCTTACTGAGTTTATCATTGCGATGAGGACAAAATATGGGATTGATAGCGACATTAAAACCCATCAGCAGAGGACGATTATCGTCGCGCATGACTGGGGCTGCTTGCTGTCTTTCCGACTGGCAACTGATGCTCCTCAGTTAGCTGACAGGTTCATTGTCACCAACGGGCCATTGGTATGTATTCCACGACATAGTTCCAACGATGCTAGGCCTCGCTTACATGTAAACCTCTAGATGTCTCTTACCGTGGCCAACGTTAATCGCCGTTTATCAACCTCCTCGAAAATGGTCAAGTCTTTCCTCCGATCACCGATCCGTTCGCGCTCGCTGCTGGTCAATGCTGCTAAAACGGTATATCCCATCCTTCGTCAAATGAATGCTTCTGGATACATTTTCATTTTCCAACTACCTCAACTATTTGTTGAATACCTCGGTCACGGAGGAAATGCTTCTTTTCTGAAACTCATCCATGCGATGTCTTGGGGAAAACATGAGTTTACTCCTTATGACGCCGCTGAATGCATGGCAAGCAGTATTGGTCCGTCTGCACACGAAGGAGAGACACAAACCACAGATGGCGAGGGATACGCTGAGTCCGCGGCAAAGAGGAAAGGGCTCGTCAGTTTCTTTGATATGTGCCGCTACTATCGGGACGGTACCGCCCTATCACGCTGGGACAAGTCGATCGAGACAATCGCTAGTCTGCATAGCATTGCACAGGAAGGTGAGATCCGCCGCACTAGTAGCGGCGCGGGTGTATTTGATGACGGGCCGGAGGGAGCTCTAAAAGCTCGTACTACCATCGTCTGGGGCAGGAAGGACACTGCCCTCATCCCCCAATTGTGTCTGGACGGAATTTCAGATTACCTGGCCCAGGGTAGTCAGGTCATTGACCTCCCGCGCTCTGCGCACTTCACTCCACTGGAGCGAGAGAGTCAGGTTGCGTTGAGTGCGGCGGTTGAGTGGGCAGTTAAGGGTGAGAAAGAAGACATCGGAACAGTGATTAAAGCCTGCTATCCGGAGGCGACAGTCATGGCTTGGAAGTGAGCCAAATAGTCGCGATAGACGGTTCGCCCGAACTTAACCTGCCTTAAGCTCGTATTTCCAATGTGAATGGCTGTTGGTTTTCAGCGGGCAATTGATGCTTTTCGTGTCACTGTTGTGGCGATTATTTCTATAAATGGTGGCTCAACGGTGGTGAATAGGCTCTCGGGGAGTGATTTGAAATGCATTTGTGATTCTGGCGAGGCTTTCAATGATTATTACCTCCTTGCTTGGCTGGACAAGATGCTTAAGATTGGAATCTGTGGCACGGGGCGCCTGGTGCGCGAGGCCCAAGCTTCTAATAACAGGCAAACAAAGCGGGAGCGGGTGTGATGTATTTTAGACTGCCCGTTACTCCCGTCTGACGTCTCCGGCCACCCCCTTAGCTTACGATCTTCTCTCAGTTGACCCGCCTCTCAATTGTCGGAATGGAGTGCCCCTAGCTATGCGAAGATTGGCTGAGATGGTGCAGAATCAGCTTCATAGCGCATCATAGCACGAGACCTCGTCGACTACTAAGGTGCTTTCCCCTGTTGGTGGCGGGCGGGGTTCCTCCCGTCATAACGCGCCAGTTTCGTGAGGGGAAGCATCACCATTTCCCACCCTTTGCTTGATGGGCTTCTTCTTCTTTCCCTGCTCTCATCCGACCAGAAACAGCTTGGGAGTCGTGGGCTCCAGATTCCGTCTTTTCCATTTCTGTTCCCAGTCTCATTCCTCGAGCCTTGGGGCATCCCCTTCTCAGCCATTTTCGGGATGGTTGCCCCGGAAGGTGCAGTCTATTGCACTGTAGGTCCCACATCTCGAACGTTCGAGGCCATTGAACGACGTTTAACTTGGATATAGCTACTTTTGAGTGATAACTACCTCCCTGGTAAAACATTGATATCTTATTCATCTTAAACCCTCATTGCTGATGACTTGTTCTCCTATTCAGGCGCCGTGGTCCTTGCCCACTCGTTGCGTGACAATGGCTCCCAGGCTAAGCTGGTCGCTCTCTACACGCCCGACACACTTCAGGCGGCGACAATCAATGAGCTTCAGGTGCGCATGCTACGTCTAGAAAACAGTTGCTTCTCTGCAGCTATCTAATCAGCTGTGTACAGACAGTTTACGATATACTCATACCTGTCTACCGGACGACGAACCAAACGCCCGCTAATCTGTGGCTCATGGACCGCCCAGACTTAATAGCTACCTTCACCAAGATTGAGCTCTGGCGACAGACACAGTTCAAGCGCATCGTATACATCGATTCAGATGTGGTAGCAATCCGCGGGCCGGATGAGCTTCTGGATTTGGACGTAGACTTCGCCGCGGCTCCAGATGTCGGCTGGCCCGACTGCTTCAACAGCGGTGTAATGGTATTGCGACCTAACATGCAAGATTACTATGCGCTGAGGGCTCTTGCGGAAAGGGGGATCAGCTTTGACGGAGCTGACCAGGGCCTACTTAATATGCACTTTCGAAACTGGCATCGGTTAAGCTTCACGTACAACTGCACACCAAGCGCGAACTACCAATATGTTCCAGCTTACAAGCACTTTCAAAGTACAATCAGTTTGATACATTTTATTGGATCTCAAAAGCCTTGGAATATGTCGCGGCATGTGGCGCCATTTGATTCGCCATACAATCAATTATTGGGGAGATGGTGGACGATTTACGATCGACATTATCGCCCTGTGTCTGGTGTGAGTATTGCTATCACACATATGCATTTTATTCTATAGATGCCGTTGGCCTGATTATGGGACTAATCGTGTCGCTAGGAACAACTCTACCCAAGCAGTCAACCGTACATGCTGCACCAACCTCCTACAAGTGGCCCTACTCCCGAGATCGTCCACACCACGAGATCCGCAGAAGCCGCGCAGCCACGGCATGCTGAGCGAACGCCGTTCGTTTCTGTTCCAGATCACCACGATCGACAATCGCAACCGGAGTACTCAACTCATACAAGCGGAACGCCACCACCGGAGTACCATTCGAGAGACGAGACGAGATGTGAGGCTAATCAGGCGACTCAGCTCTTAGAGCCTAGTGGCGTGACATGGTCTACAGAACAAAATCAACTTGTTCACGCGGTGCACCATCAGGAGCACCAGCAAGACTCTCATCAACAGCACCAACAGGATCGCCGTCATGAGCATCATCAAGAACACCATAAGGATAATCATTATGCACATCACAAAGAGCACCACCATGAGATGCATACTCAAAATCCTATCATTAGTGCTGTCCCCCAATACGTCCACGGTGAAGAACACGTGAGAACCTATATACAGCAGTATCAGCAACTCTCTGCACATTTTGTACAATCTTATCCAGAGCAGCGACACACTGTGCCCTCTGAGCCAGTTGACCACCTGGATCCTGCTCAACAGCACGCTTCTCACCAGCAAGCACCTATAGTAGAACCTGATCGTGAACCAGCACCTCAGCCGCTAGTAGAGGTCCAAACGACCTTTGAAGCTCCCAAGGCAGAATGGGATGCGTCTCGGTGTGTTTTGATTGTGTAGGCGCGCCCTTGTAATATTTGCTGACTTCTATCTCCCCAGGGAGCCACCACCGCTACACTCAAAGCCAGAAGGGATAGCTTTGGAGACAAAAACTTATACCATGTCCGAAGACCATCAACTTTTCCGGCCTCCCGAGTCGTATCCGGAAGCCCCAAAAAACATGTACTACCAAGTTCCACCGACGAAACCACAGCCAGAGACGCTTGCCCAGCTTTTTCCTTGGGAATCCAACGCGCCGAAGCCTACTCGTGTTTTTGCAAATGACGAGCGACATGCCCAACAAGCCTATTTCCCTGAGTCCCCCAAAGAAGAATCGAGAACATCGCACTCTTCGCTGCAGGTATCCTGGACATCGGAGGCTACTAGCCTGCCGAGTGAATCTTGGGACACTTATTCCCGGTCCAACGCGTGGGACGAAGTCCCAGAGATCCAACAATATATACAAACCATCCAGCAAGCCCGCAAGGCTAAGATCCAGGTACTTTCAGGTGGCCCCAACCAGCAAATCTCTCCACCCATCCAGGACCCAAGTGGCGTTAGTAGTGGAATCAGGGTGACCGATTTCCCCAGCGAGATTGAACGGCCCAGTCTCCCAGTCACCCCAGCACCCATACACCGCCCTCCAGCCCTAGGAAGCCCGGACGAGTACACGTCAGACCAACTTCCCGCCGCTAAAGGCGTGCCGAACCAGGAGGACTGGGTGGGTCTCACGGTTGATGTATTTTTACACCTCCTTCGAGCGACGTACTTATACTGGGAGTTTACAGAATCCTTCAGTCCGCCTCGAAGAGCTGCGGCGGCGCCAGTCCGGCGTCTTGGACAATACAGAGTCGCTCGTTGAGCGATTGACTAAGGTTCTCGAAGAGAAATCTTAGTTGGATATACGGTACGAATTGATCGACATTTCAGGGGCTATCACTGCATTCCCCCAAAGTCAAGGATCGGCTCGGTTTTCATTTGTCTTTGCTTTGAGAAAGTTGCATGAGTGACTTGTACATTATTCATTTTACGCATTGCTACCTACCTGTCTTATTATTCCGCATTGTTCTGTACAGAGGCAGACTGCATGAGCGCCATCGGTACTTACGTCGCATTTTTGGCACAGAGCGGAGCAATAGTCATGAGTCATTAATTGTCATTTGGCATTAATGTATCTTGGTATCTAACTATAGGAGAAAGATGGAGGAAGTTGCCGGCTAGACAACGAGGAGTCTGCCGTACCTTCATTGTTAGTAATAAGTAGTTCCCACCTAAAAACCACGTTCACGCATAAAATAGTCCCAGAAAACGATATCCAAACCGTCAGAAATGCAGCGAGAGTGACTGGTGAAAGCGGTGGATAGCGTCGATTAGGATGCTACTAGGAATGCAAACTTATGTTCAAAGGTTATCGAATGTTGGATGCGAAGGAAGGGGAGGGGGGATATTGTTGATAGGGAGAGACCTCGTCGAGTAACAGCGTTCGCCCCGAATTGAGTAGAAGTGTGACTGCTTGATATGGTACGCCTTTCCAGACTTTTCTTCGAATATAGAGAACCCGTGTGTTGCGGCATTGGGCGGAGTATAGACTAGAATTGACAAAGTGTGAGGAATCGATATTCGAGGGGAATGGTTGAAGAATACATACGGTGTAAAGAGATGGCCACGTTTTTCGGATCTGGATTGTCAATCTTGTGCAGCCCTAACTTTGACAACGGTAAGCTATGTTTCAAGCAGAGCTACGTGACGGAGGTTCAACGAACCTTGTCGGACATGTATGTCACTTGGTTCTCACCGTATGTAGTCACTTTGGTGATCTCAAGGGGTGATGGTTCTCCGTCTTGTACTTTGCCCTGATCCGGCCATGTGTATAGGGTTTCTTGCAGGGTGCCCTTGAGAACCTAGTCATGGCAAATCGGCGGAGTTAGCCTAGCAGGTTCAAAGCTATTATTTGAGAGAGAGCACATGACAGTACCTTCATGACGCAGTGTGCGTTTGCATGGTCGTGAATAGCACTCCCTCGGCTGGGACTCCAGACGAGGATCAGCTGAGGATGTTAGCAACCGAGGGTATGCATCTTGCCAACCTTCTCAGCCCAGGCTCTCGTACAGGCCTAAACACATCATGTGTATGCCCAGTGGCGGTGATAACAGCCTAATTGCTAACTTGAGGAAGCCAAACAAAGCCAGACGAGATAACAATTGGTGGCATTGAGAAGATAGAGGAAGCTCACCAGGTTGCTCTTGCCATTTCCTTCGTCGATGAGATTTCGAGTATACGACTTGTTAGAATTCCCCAATGCGAACGGTAGCCAGTCCTCGGGATTGGAAATGTAAAGCTCCATCAAGCGCTGAATATCAAGGGGATTGACGTCGTCAGAGTCAAGTCCTGAGCCAGGGCCTAGAACTATACTGAGGTCTTGGACGAGCTCTTCGAAGGCATTGCCGGAAGGTCCCCCGGAGTCCGATGAGGACGCGGACCCTGACTTGAGATATGGCATCCTGAAATCACTGCCTGAATTGGATCCAAGGCCGAGAGCTAGAGAGTAAAGGAGTCGTCGATATAGTATCGAAGACTAAAAAGGCGTGGAGAGGGGTCATGAAAAAGGAATGAATGTAGGAGAGATAGGGAAGGTTGAGGGGGGACAGGCTGGATATTTTCTGTTACCAGAGGCATGAAGAATAGCTGGTCGCCTGAGATTTTGAAGTAAGACGGCCAAGAGTACGTAACCGCAAAGCTCCAGGTTGGATATAGTACGTTCGACGAGGACCGGACCTGCAGGAAGGAGCAAACGTCGCGCCACCACCGACGATAAGCGGATAAGGATTCCTGCCTGTTGCCTCAGGCCATAAAGCCCTCCGCCCAGCCAACCGGCGAATCAGGTGGCGGCCACAAATTCAAAGATTGAACTATCCCCGCTGACCTTCAAACCATCATCATCCTGCTTTTCAACGCCGCATTAGCTTGCGAAGAGTTACCCACAAGCGGGAACTGAATATACGTTGAATTATTTCTCTTTACATTGTCCTTATACGAAGGGGTAACCTCGTAACCGCAAACCAAGATGTCGACCACCGTGGAAAAGGTTGGACTTCCCCCGCTGCTTTCATTCGCGCAGATTGCTAATTATGTCGTGTGTGTGTATATAGATCAAGCAAGTTGAAGATGAGGTTCGCCTTCTGGCCCCAAGAACAGTTACCCCGAAGACGCACGTTGACACAGGTTTCAGATGGCTCGGACGCAGAAGAACAAGGCGACCGCCTATCACCTAGGTAGGATCAGCAGAACAACGGTTGCTTTGCCAAAAATCGGACGACTGATGGAACCTTACAGGGCAGTTGAAGGCTAAGCTCGCGAAGTTGAAACGAGAACTCCTCACGCCGTCAGGAGGAGGCGGTGGTGGCGGCGGTGGTAAGCGCAGCGTCACTAACGGTCAACGTTGAGCTATGGCTGACTCCACGATGTAGCTGGGTTCGATGTTGCCCGCACCGGTGTTGCTAGTGTGTGAGTATCTTATCAGAGTGATGTCCGTAATCAATTGTGTTGACTAGGGACAGTGGTTTCATCGGTTTCCCGTCCGTGGGAAAGAGTACATTGATGAGCAAGTTAACGGGCCAACATTCGGAGGGTATGTACAAAGACCAACAAGCGACCTACCTCGCCGGTACTGACAGGATTACCTTACAGCCGCCGCTTACGAGTTCACGACCTTGACGACGGTTCCTGGACAAGTCTTATACAACGGTGCGAAGATTCAGATTCTGGATCTTCCGGGTATCATCCAAGGTGCCAAGGATGGAAAAGGTCGTGGTCGACAGGTTATTGCTGTGGCCAAGACTTGCCATCTCATATTCATCGTGCTCGACGTTAACAAGCCTTTGGTCGATAAGAAGGTGATTGAAAACGAATTGGAGGGATTTGGCATTCGAATCAACAAGCAGCCGCCCAACATCCTCTTCAAGAAGAAGGATAAGGGCGGTATCTCGATCACGAGCACTGTACCCCTGACCCATATTGATAATGACGTGAGTTTTATCTCTTGGTTTCTCAAGGGTGTCGCGGTAACTGACAGTAATCTGCCCTTATAAAACAGGAAATTAGGGCTGTCATGAGTGAATACAAAATCTCGTCTGCGGATATATCGATTCGCTGCGACGCGACAATCGACGATCTCATCGATGTTCTTGAAGCCAAGAGCCGCGCATATATCCCTGTCGTCTACGCCTTGAACAAGATTGATGCGATCACAATCGAGGAACTCGATCTTTTGTACCGAATTCCTAATGCAGTCCCTATCAGCTCCGAGCACGGCTGGAACATCGATGAACTTCTCGAAATGATGTGGGAAAAACTTAACCTCAGGCGGGTTTACACAAAACCCAAGGGGAAGGCGCCTGACTATACTGCACCTGTGGTGCTTCGGTCCACGGCATGCACAATTGAAGACTTCGTATGTCCCCATTTTCCTGCCCTGTGCCTCATCAAACTATGGTTCGCTGACCCGGAATTAGTGTAACTCAATCCATCGCACGATCAAGGATCAGTTTAAACAAGCTATTGTGTATGGCCGGTCCGTCAAACATCAACCCCAACGCGTCGGCCTCACGCACGAGCTCGCTGATGAGGACATTGGTGCGTTACCCCCGTCTAGCATGGAGCTGATTGGTAGTACCGGAACTGACAGTAAGACAATAGTGACGATTATCAAGCGGTAGAAAGCACCCAAACATGATTGATTCCAAGATGTTCGCCTGGACACGAATCTACCTTGTGGCGAATCGCGTCAATGAAGTTGAGCGGACTATGTGCTAGGGGTGCTGTCGCTAAATTCCGACCCTTGTGACAAATACCTGCAAGATAGGATCAGAGGATTGATTGGAGGAGTCATTTGCGCACGGGCAGCAAGCTGCCATCTGCCACTTGGATTTGCAAGATCACTAGCTAGCCTTGCGGTACCTGCACCACGACTAGGTCTGCAGCCACCTGCTGCCCGATGTGATGCGGAAATGATTATCATCGAGAAGCTGTGTGAGCCTTGAGGGGGACGAGAGAAGCTTGTTGGTCGTGATTTGGCATGGGGGAAGCTACTCAAAACGACGGAGATGCTTGGTGAGCGATACATAGTCCTGCCAACTTTATTTTCTCTCTCATTTATGTTAGCTCAACGGTCGAGGCGCTCTTGGACCATGCAAAGATTCGAATTCCCCAAAGTCAAAAACAATGGAAGTTCTAGATCCTAGCCCAGGGTATCTGAACGAGTTGACGAGCAGCGGCGATGTGAATGTCGATAGCGTATTAAGATACTGCCCCTTGATAAAATCCCGCTTTGGCCTCGGATAGATGAAACAGAACAAATAAACGCACTGGGTGATGTGACGTGTGTCCACCAATGACGGTGGGAAATGATAGGCGAGTTCTTGGCTGAAGTTCTGAGCCATTGTAGACAAAGCAAGGTTGAGCTTCAGATGGACTATGTAGGGTTTGGATCAAGCTCGTGCGAGACAAACTTGGGGAGAGGCGCATACTCTTCGTACATCTAGCAAGAACTTTTCCAGTCTGTTCCACGAGATCTTGACAATCCGGCGCAGAGGTCGAGGATGAAAGCGCCCCCTTCAAGTTGATCCAGGAGAGGGTTCCTGGATCTTTGCACCCGGGCTGCATTAGGAGCCAACAGATTGGACACGAATGATTTGAATCTGTCCGGACTAGACTCTGGGGGAGTCGAGGTTGCAACTCAGCCAAGGTGCTGCAGGTGGACAGGGTCCGGGGTGCTTGCGAGTTGACTACCCCTCAGGCTAAGAGAATAAGAATAAATGCGAGCAGGCTGCAGGAGCAATTTAGAGATTGCAGATCGCTGATTCGCCGATGCGAGTGATTTGATACCTTGATTCCAGTGGCATACCGTATTTACCGTAAGACTCGAATCTACCTGAATCTGAACGCTTCTGCCAATGCGAGATTCAAAAGTACAATTTCCCCTCTGCAGGTGGTTCCTTGGTTCATCCTCAATGGTGTTACAGTCCGGCAGCGACTTTTCTCTAGCCTTCCATACTTTGGATTGATTATCGAGCCAAGCACTTACTCAATGCGGTTAACTGTTGTTTGTCTCGCCACTGCATCTACATGGCTCGATTCAGTAAGGTTCCGATGCGGATGACGTGCATTGCAACTGGAGTTGAGAGTTTCACTTCGCAACCCACTTTCTCCTCCTCACGAACTTCGGAATAGCGGTCTACGCGGCGGAAATTGGGGCCTCACCCATCTCTTGAGCGACTTAGCAACTTTAGTTCCATTAGGCACTGATTGATAAGTTTTTGCTAATCGCCATGGCCGCTCACTTATCAGTATCGGCCTGTCAAATTCTCAAACTGCCCATAGGCAATCCAATCTCCGCCGAAAAGTCGCCTAGCCCATGCGGGGATTCATTCACCGACTCCGGCGGATAAGGATGCTCTTCCCTGATGCAAGGGGAGTCCTTCCGAATTTCTGAGTCGCTCAATATACTGCTGTTCCTGGCACAGCCTCGTTCTGTGTGCAGTTTACGCCGGGTACCCAAATAGAAGCTGCCTCAGTGCCTGAGGCTCAGAGCTATTGGATGCCTAAGATGTTAGGTACCCAGGCAGGTACTCGGCGACGCCCTTTCCCTTGGGCAATTCACGCATCAACCAGACGCTGAGACTAATTGCAAAGCAATGCTGATGTTGCTACCGATGGCAACCGCGGAAATATCGCTTGTCGTTGCTTTCTTATTCCCCCACCTTATTTTTGGTCTGGATGTTGCGGATCCTTCGGCCCAGCCACATATCACCCTCGAACATTGGGCTGGCGGGGGCTGGCGACAATATTATTAATACCAAATTGCCAGTGAACAAAGAGAATCGGAGAAAGAAGGCAATTATCCGGGTAAGCCGTGATTGAATCGATCGGTCATCCATTGTTCTGGCCCTGGTCGTTGATGATTTTGATGAGACATGTCAAATTGTTGATTTCCCTGCCGCCAGATCTCGGCCTCAGCAACTGTCATACCATCGCTGCAGAGGATCTTCCCTCCCCTTGGTCGCCTGATGTCATAATCCTCTGAGATTTTACAGGCGAGATCGGGCTTGGCAATTTGTCTTAGCCCTACATATCTACGGCATACTTTGTCTTCTAGCATCGGAGGTACGATGACGACAACGCTGGCAACCCAGCCTCCCTCCCACAATTGTCTCGGCGAGTCGCTCGCGATTTCCTCAATGGAGCTGCATGCTGGGGTAGACCTTGCACAAGTAATAATGCTCACTGATATTCTCGCCTTGACAGGAGAGTATCTCCTTTGAGATGCAAAGTGACTTGCTGTGGTGGTCTGGTACCTGACAGATCCATTCCTGGAGGTATCCCCCGATAAGGCTATCTAATCCTCCATTATCAACAGGCTATCATTCTCCGAAGATGACCATGTTCAATCTCGCTCTCTTCCTTTTCTCTCCTCCTTCTCTTGTTTCCAGAAATCTGACTGGTTAATATCGACCGTCAATTTCAAGTATGCACCGCCTCGAGTGACCTTACCTCGTATCTAATGCAAAATTCAAAAAGCCTCAAGCCTCACTTCACACTTTCCCTATTGCGGAAAGGATTATCGGCATCTATTTGGGCTCTTAACCGCTCCCCGAGAGCCACATGAGGTCAAGAATTCCCTGTCAATCACACAAGCTGTGTCCCTTGAAGCAAATGGAAGGAAACTATAATGATCTATCTAAATGTTTTTCTGCCCAGTATGGAGTACGATCCCTCAGATGCGATGGCCTTGGAGACCCCATGACCTAGGTTGACCCAGGGTCCTTCCTAAGACAGTAAATCGGGCCTTACCCAAGGAAGAGCGGAAACCACAATTAGCACTATTAAGTACGACAATGGTGTTACGAGTACTCCGTATTGATATCGGTAACTTACATAGCTGACAGCCCTCGTGGTCAGCCCAAAATGCATGCAGATGCAATGATTGGAGCGCGACCTTGATCACGTTTCATTGTGGGCCTTGAGGTTGACCTGATTGAGACAAGTTGCAGCTCCTGAGCACCCTAGTGGCTGGGTTCTCAAGCCCCAGTAAGGCTGGCCACGCCACTGATACATCAGCTCCCTGAATTACAAATCGACATGAGAAAACGGCACAAACAAGGCCAGGCTGGCCGGTATGGAGATTTGACAGTGCCTTCCTAGCGGACTCAGGTACGTTCTTGCAGACGAATGAGATCTAGCACCGAGTCAGAACCTCAGAGTACGTACTAGTATGTATGAGACCGGGGTCTCCGGAGTTCCTCCCCCAAAATCAGGGATTTGCAATATACGAATTGCAAATTTCCTCCACTTAAGATTTTCACAGCTTTAGACTGGCGGCCCGGAGTGGACCGCAGCGGGCCTTGTGGAGCGTGGGGTCCTAGCTTTTTTTGCTCTTGCTTTAGGCTTGAGCTCTGGCACGTTACTAGTGTCACCCTCTGAAGGAACCATGCTGCCCGCGTTCGCCATGATAGGCTGCGGTTTTCTTCCAATCCTTGCTCAGCCTTCGTTGCGAATAAGAAATTGAAATCACTCCAGGCACTATGATTCGTGTACGTCTTCTCCTGACGGCTTTCTTGTGACAAAGTACGATGGACGCAGATCAAGCTTACTCTTCTGAGTGGGCGAAATCACTTCTCAGGTTTCCTGGTGCTAACCCGAACTGAGAGCTTGGTGGAAGGTTTTCTAAGGGAGCGAGCTCTTTCCGCTCCTCTCGGTCCAACGAGCAGAGAGGGGAATAACGCCTCGGGTGGATATCCGTACGGAGACAATCTGACAACCCGCCAGCTCGAGTTTCAATTTGTTGATGATCAACCGAAATAAGGCCTTCGTTCACGTCGTTCCTTCCGGGATCCTGATAAAGATCGACCTCGCCGGTCCTTTTGGACCTCAACGCGCCTCAACGAACCATTTTCCGATGAGTAAAAAGTGCTACCTTACAATACCCAAGCCGACCTTCACATGTGCATGGCACTTTCTGGAAATCGATCTATATTACGTCTCATAATAATGGAAGGATCGTTTTGGGTTGCCCCTTCAGGAAGCTTTGGATAAAAATCACCACCTAACGGCCTGTATAGATTGAGAGACTCAGTGGCCTCTTCCGAGTTCACAAATGTCATGCGGGCCTTTAGGTTCACCGGTTTCTCACGATCCGTTCCCCGTCCGTCATAAACTCAAGATGAGTCTAGGACGCTTAGGTGAGTCCTTCACGGGGAGGGTATCCGCGGCGTCAGCGAGTCAACAAGCATGGTTTCTCGCCCACGGTCGATCCTCCCATCAATTTCAGTGTTGATCTTCATGGCTGGTGGAGTTACACCTCGAGGGATCGTGTCATACAGGAACCAAGCGCTTAGGTAAGGCCAGCAGCCAGAAGCGGGAAATGCGCGAGGAAGCAAAAAAACTTGAGATAGATACATAGAGTTGAGGTGAGAATGGAGAATGGGGGAGGGGAGGAGAATTGCATTATTATGAGTGCTTGCTTCCCTGAGTGACAGCCCTTATTGCTAGCGCCTGATAGGAACCTTGCTCTTTTTCTTTGTTTTCTTTTGGTCCTTGTTCGTTCAGCTCCACTTGGAATCAGGAACTTGGCCCTGAGCACTGAACCCCGACCACCACGTTTTGAGCGGAGGCGTCGAGTCGAGAAGGCGTCATTTGTTGCTGATGAACCTTGGGGTGGTTTATCCCCATGTTGAATTAACTTGGGACGTACGCCTCGACCGTGATCTTTTAATATCAAAGATGCCGGCTGTTGCTGCCATTCCCACCCGCGTTAGCCATGGGAACCTCAATAAAACATCCTGTACAGTACAAAGACACGATAGTGTACGGGATGTGACAGGGAGAATGGTAATGTTAGGTATGGTATACAAGGCTAAAATGAGATCCCTGCTCGTCAATCCCGGAGTGGGCGAATCAGCGGCGGGATCACCCACCATTTCTGCGTGCAGAGGATTTCGCACGGGCCAATGGGGCCGCAGAAACGCGGATTTTCGATCCTGTTCGCTATCTGGACTCCGGCCGTAATTTTAATCGGTCTTCTGCTCTTCAAGCGTCGAGTCTGTCGAATCCAGCCCCGGTCGCCGCATTAATTAATAAAATATAAAATCGAAAAAGAAATAAAAAAGAATTATACGACGGCAATAAGGGAGAGTCGGGGTAGGACGAAGAGGTACCACTAACTTCGGGCTCTCCATCTTCCACCATCCACACAGACCGAAAGCCGTGTATACCTGACCTCTGGTCCTATACAGTCTAACTCCGTCCTTCGAGGCAATCCGCTCTGGTCGATGCCTTTTTCTTTTTTGTGATCGTCCCTGTGCCTGCGCCCTGGCCTGACCAATTTTTAAACTCCGCGCATGCCTTACACGCATTCACATCCACCTCTCCGAAGTTCCTGCTCTTCTCCTCTCCCTCTCTCCCCTGTCATTCTTGTATGCATACATGTCGCCTGGCGATAGCTCTGCCTAGCTCTCAGGAAGACGCTCTCGAAAGCGGATCTGCTGCCCATGCCGCCTGCTGCGGCTCGTGCTGCTCCTCGCTGCTGTAGTCGCGTATCGCTTCACTGTTCAATGTCGAATATGCATCATCTGCTTGGTCTTTCCCTGTCCTGGCTCTAGACTGCTGCTGCTCTTACCGGCTTTTCGTCCCTTTGCTTTTTCCATCTATCCTCCTCTCGCGACCCATCTTCCCCTCACACCTCTCCTTCGCTTTAAAATTCGATCGAGGAGCGCCTGGCCTGCAGCTTATACTTAGTGTGCTCTTCTCCCCGCCAGACATCCCGCCCCCTTCTCCAGCCCTTTGGCGTCTCCCACGTTGCACTGTATCCCCCAGCTCAGCTCCTACGGCCATGGATACAGAGACTCCTCATTCGCAAGACAATGGCTTTGCGCAATCCCCCTGGGTTGACATGGGCGGCTTTCACCCTTCCCAGCACTCGCCCCCAATGGAATATCATGGCTTTGGATACGGTGTGGTCCCATTAGATCCTTCTTACGGCGTCACGATACCACCTCCTTATGCGCCTTTGCCTATGACTGTCCCTTCCAACGCCTGGCCCAGCATGCTCTCTACGACCACTCAACCACCTTTTCAACCGCCAGAGCTCCCTGCAGCCCCGGTACCGATTGCTCCCTCTGTATCTCCAGTCGCCCCAATCCCGCCACCGCGGAAGTCATCTACCAGTAGCTCGACCCCACGCAGGACGCTGACAGATGAGGACCGCCGGCGCATGTGCCTCTACCATGAAGAAAACAAGACCGCAAAACAGACCGATATTGGAGGTAAGTTCCCTAATCCCCTCGATGAACGCAGACAGGGCTAATGAGTCATGGGCAGCTCTTTTCGGGGTGGAACGAAGGTAGAGTAACGCCCTTGTGGACATCGCTGCTTGAAGTACCTGGTCAACGCATTCTAACTTTCCCTCAAGTACCGTCTCAAAAGTTTTGCGGCAAAAGGACAAGTACCTGAACCCTGAAGATGGGAGCCGATCGCCCATCAAGAGGGCTAAGGGCAGGGTTCCAGACATCGAGAAGGCCCTATCCAACTGGGTAAGGAATTACCAGCGAGGCGGCCATGGGCTAAGCGATGAAATGATCCGAGAAAAGGCCCTCTTCTTTGCGAGCACCTGCGGCAGTCCCGACGGAAAGGAGAAGGTTCTAAGCAACAGCTGGTTGGAGAAGTTCAAGCAAAAGAACGGCTTACTCGGCGCAAAGTCGCGCAAAGGGTCATTTGGTACCAAGAGTGATTCGGAGAGCCCGACTGGCTTGAGTATCAATTCGGCTCTTGCCTCCGCTGTACAATCGCCTACCGTACTTTCCCCTATATCCCCCACAGGATTTGCCTCTCCTTGTCCGCTGTCTCCGGCTCAAAGCCAGGAGAATATCAGAGGGAGCATCTCTCTCGCTCCGGGCGACCTCGGTATTGACTTTCAACATGCGCATTCTAGGAGTGCAATCTCACTTGATACGACTTCTTCCTTCTCTCCTACGTCTACCTTAATTACTGAGAGTCCATTTACGCCTGTCAGTCAATCTCGTATATCTCCCACCGATGGAAACTCGAGCAGACCTCGAAGTCAGACATTTCCCCCTCCTAGCGCTGATACAGTCACAATGACGGACGAACAACCTGGGTCGACACTTTCCAAAGAGCTTTTACCACCAATGGAAGAGACTATCAAAAAAGAACCGGACCAGAAAACTGCGCTGAATCTTGACACATCCTCGGGCACGATCAAGCGGAATCGAAGCAATCCTGAAATTCGGGCCAAGACAATATACCCTCCGTTATTCTCGAAGTCCACAACAGTATCCCCCATCAGCTCTCCAGGATCACCGACTCAGGATGAAGCTCGCAAGGCGTTGGAAGTTATCATGAGCTATTTCGAAAACCAGCCCTCCAAGCTAAGTGCTCAGGATTACATGACCATGGGCAAACTTATGGAAAGGCTGGAGCTTGCCAAAAGTCAATCTCCTCCCACACTCCCAGGAGGCCTGACTCGAATTGATGAACACGACGACGTGCCCCATCTCGTCAAGAAACGAAGCATCCATAATCTCGGGTAACAAACCCGGTATATACGGGACAACAGATTATATGACAACGATCGTGGCCACCCTTTTTGTTTTTCTTTCCTTTTTTTTTCATCTCTGGGCTGGCTGGCTATCTGCTTGCATTTATATTGCTTGGTTTATTATTGATTCCCTGTTTCAT
The DNA here is from genome assembly GCA_000812125.1 of Aspergillus ustus. Lineage (NCBI taxonomy): Eukaryota > Fungi > Ascomycota > Eurotiomycetes > Eurotiales > Aspergillaceae > Aspergillus > Aspergillus ustus. Next base: position 263,177 of record JOMC01000071.1, read on the forward strand.
TAAGCATACTGCACATTCTGTTGGATATTGGACAAAACCGGATGATAAAGATACTTGAGGGCGACCTCACTTCATACGATATTACGGAGGACTACAGATATCGCTCCTGAGGAACAGGACACATGGAGGATATAGTGGCGCGTTTTCTGGTATTTTCTTCTTTCTGTCTCTCCCTCGCACCACCACCTTCTCCCTACCTATCAATCTTACACCCCCTGAAATTCCTGTTCTGTTTTCATATCATTTATTGCCTGCACTAAACCAGGTCGCTCACGCGAAACTGCATTTGATTCCCCCCTTGTCGTTTCCTCTCCCCATATATTCATTCCTTGCAACTGCATATTCGTCTTTGCATCACCGTCCATTCTTACATATTTATCAATCGGACCAGGAAATACTGGCTAAGGGATGTTCTTTTTTCTTTTTTTGTTTTTTTCTTCTGCCCTGTTTCCCCCATCGTACTAAGTAATTCTCTCACCGCATTTTTTGCGTCATTTTCAGAGCCCCTCCTGTCCCCCGATACAGCAGACTTATCCTCCTTGTTCGTTCAAGACTTGCATACATAAGTACCTAGATAACATGACATGTACCTATACCTAACATCCCGGTCGCAGGTACAGTGGTGGTACTTCAACTCGCAGCGGAAACTCGCGTCAGGGCGAGGTACACTTTGGGTACTGCATACTGCCGCTTAGGTACGCATACTGTATCACCTTCTCGAGCTCGGGCCCAGGTCTGCATTTGGTTGCATGTACTCTGGCTGTAGGCATATGTACCTGTTCGCGCGTGGAGGCTGTAGGTAGGCTCGCTGGTAGAATGGCGTGTAGCAAGTAGGCTCTGGTGCTCGCACCCGGGCGCACCAAACCTCCATTTCCCCTCGATCCGGCCAATCCACGTCCACGGGGACGCCGGTCGGCATATCAATTGCGGAAATCCTGGGTGTTCTGCATGCACCCCCGGCTCCGCAGCTAACCCAACTCCCGCTCGACGCGACCTCGTCGACGGAGGGAGTACGTACTGCGGTCTGATGATCTCCCCCCAGTCCATGCAATGTCCATCGCTTACTCCATTGGGGATGGAGCTTGTGCGACCCTGACAGCCTAGGTTGCTGGAGCTATTCGGGTACCTTCCACGACTACTGGAGCTTGAGCGCTCGTTCAAGGTTGAATCCGAAGTTCAAGTCGATGAGGTTGGATCCACTTCGGTAGCGAACTCTAACTTTCTTTGTTTCTAGCTTTTGACTTCGCGGATCGCAGACCCCAGGTTGGAAAATGGATGGGGATAGTGGCGGGGATGGGTGGTTGGCAGTTAACGAACGCTGTTTGCGGCGCGGATCCGATCTTATCTTCTCTTAACGTCTGGCTGGCCGGCGGGTTTGGGTTCCTCGGGGGCGAGAGGCGATCCGTCTGCCAGTCAGTCCGGCTGATGACCGCTATCGGTCTCCCACTACTTAGCCTCCTTGGTTTGGGAGTCTGTGCTTTGCGTCCAGTTTGCATGACGGAGAAACCTTGAAAGGGCCATGCAAAAAGGATCAGCATCTTATCGTCTAGATGAGGCTGAAAGCGCGACACAGTACGGATTATCCCCTAGACGTAACAAGTAGGTTAAGAGGTCGTGTGAATTCATCATTTAGCCATTACATTAAGGGTAAATATTAAGATTGCAAGTCGTGGAGGAACGGTAGTATCTCAAACTCAACCAGTGTGTACGAAGACACCCCTATCCTCCATCAGCTCAGCAATACTACGGTCCGACAACTCAGGAAGCAGCTTCGCGAGCACAGTCTCGATGATTGAGTAGATCAGATGCCTGTTGCAGTAATCATCTGCGAAGAGATCTAGGATGTCATTCTCAATCGCAGACAGCAAGAGCGGCTCTTCAACGTCACCTTCAAAAGACTCGCTTGACGAGGGGGACTGTGGCAAGGCAGGCCCAGACTTTAGTACATGATCCGGAGATTGCGCAGGAGTGGAGTTCTCTCCAGAACCAGCCTCCATCGAAATCCCAAAAAGACGGCGTGCGATTGGGCGAGGTATGAGGGAGAGGATGCCAACTGCACACTTGCGCCTTATCGAGGCGATTTCGGCGGTTGAGGGACGCCGCTCCTGATCCGCCGACAAGGAAGATGATCCCGCCGTTGTCGTTATAGGAGCGGGCGTTATTGGGTTGCCGCCAGAGACAATGGTCGCCTGCGTATCATTGACAGTTGAGGGTTGCGCCTCTTCTGGAATTGGTGGAGACGCCATCGATGTCGACGTCAACCCTTCACTGCGACTAACGCTCGCTCCAGGTTTTGAACGAGTATTATGCGGGAAAAGCGCCTCTCGCGATGCAAGTAGGAGATTGGGTAACAAAGTGGGGGTGAGAAGATACTCCTGGATGTTTTCGTGGAGAAACCTGGGTGGAGAAGGAGAGTCAGTGAAAAAAGAGATTTTCCGTTGCTTGGCTGCGGCTCGCTAGCGATGTCTGGAAGTAAAGAAACCAGTCGTTCTACAAGTGTGCAAGAGAACAAAGTCAAGACTTGCCGTCGAGGGCGCGAGCGGTAGGTGTGGAAGAGCAGTTCGGGTTGGGGCCCGCTGTCAAGCGCTCTCTTGCTTGCAGGGAAATTATGTGCCGCCTTTTCTTTTCCAATCGTTCTGATAACCGTTGTGAGATGAAATAGCCGTCAAAAAATTTCATCCTTCGGTGGGCAGGACCTGTCTGATCAGACAGAATTGAGAAGTTTGGGCCAGTTGCTGAGAATATTTGAAAGCCCCTCAGCAATGGAGACGCTATGGACGAATCTGAATGCGCAGATCGGGATGGCTTTTGCGTCGGCGCGTACATCGTCAATCAGAGAGAGCCACCAAGCGGCCATCTCTTTTGCTGGACTGTCATAGGCTCAGCCGCCGGGTCTGAACACGCCAGGAGCCACGGAACGCTCCTCGGCTGCAGGCGGAATTCAAAAATTCATCGACGAGGAATTTCGCTGATTGGTCCAAAACTGAAAAATGTAGGCAAAACTGACTGGCCCAGTGGTTCTTTCGTGCGAAGTCTCGAAGACTAACGAAAGTGCCCTTTCCTCATGCGCGATCGCCGAAAGTTGCTGAGACTCTTAAGGTCAAAAAAATACCTAGCAGTGTCTGAAGCAGGTATTGAATGCGCTCGCCACCTCATGATCCGTAAAAGGAAAGAATATCCTTTATTGCTTCCCGGTTGCCAACGTCTCTGCGGAAGATGAAGAATCAAGGCGGAGATTGACGGCGAAGACTGGATCCAGCACGGGACGGAAAGGGCCGGGCCTGTCCAAAATATCCCTAAGCAACCAAAAGCACTGAATGGACAGAGCTCAGTGAGAGATCTGAGTTTCGTCATTGCGAGACATAACCAATCGGCGAAGGATGTGATGTTGAATCCTGGCTCCCTCAAAGGACAAGAGGCAAGACAAGAGGCGACCAGAAGAATTGTGGACAAACAATCCCCAAGGCACGCACGAAATGAGAAATGATCCCGAAAAATTGCCAGGGGGTCTGTCGGGGACCTTCTCTCCCCGGCCGTATTAACGATACGTGCTGGGTTATATAACCGTATTTTGCGGTCAGGATCTGTCACGCCCAATACCAGGCGGCACGAGCGAATGATGGGCGATTGTTGCAGATTGCGAAGGATGCACAGTGCATCCACAAGCAGATCAAGTGATCGATGCAGCATGCGAGCAATGCAAATCTACTGCATTGACGTCCCGCTGCTCTTCGACCCTCTTCCAATGACTCGCCTGAAACCGCCGGTCTGAGAAGGCACTTGCCAGCGCCATTCGTAGATCATCATTCGGAGATCAAGCCATAGACGGCCTGCTCCACAACCTATTCGCTCACAGCCCTTGACAACCCTCGAGTTTGCCCGATTCCTTCGAGACAGACCCGAGCCATGTGGTCTGGCCCGTGACATTTGGCGCAGAACCCCCCGGGGGGAGGGTAAAATGAAGTTTCGAAATTCCAAATAAAAAGAACGACTCACCTATCGAGAACACCGCCGGAGTCTCCTATCCTTCCTGGGCCCGCCAGAATCAAGTACTGAAAAAGGGCTAGAAGTCCTCCCAGCCATGGCATCCGACGCGGAATATCCAACAGTTGTGACAACATGCCATATAGCCGATAATCAAGCACGGGACGCTTTCCCAGCTGGCCGCGTTTGAGGAGTGGCTCGTCCACGGTGCTACCAGGTCCTAAGTGCGAACTCAAAATCACCGGAGGTGTGGATGCAACGCGAAGGAGGCCGGCTATGATGAAACGTAGAGTCACATATGCCACAAAGACATACTGGAGCAAAGACCATATCCAACTTTTAGCCTGTGATTGGGTGATAGAAGATGTGTGACTAGTTTCACCGTTGTTGGGCGAGGAAAGTAAGCCAAACTGCTGTAGTTGATTTGGGGGAGAGGGTTCGCTTTCTGCCGATTTATCTTCATGTCCAACATTCTTTTCCCTTGCAAGCAATTCAAGCAGCTTTGCCATACTCTCCCACAAAAACCATCCTTCGCATACCCTCCCGCTCACTTCATTTCCTAAGATGAGATCACTCAAGATGTCGTTCGTCAGGGTCCGCAAACATGCATTCTCCAGATCCTCCGTCGGAAGAAGAACAGTCAGAACCCCGTTTACCAACAGCCGCCGATATGCCGCTTCATTTTCTCGTTGCGTAGAGACAGTATGAGGCTCCGAAATGTCTGGGACCGGCGAAAGACCAGGATGGGGGTTTAGAGCATGGTATATCTCGCGCGCAGAAGGCGATAAGCTGGACAAATAAGACTGTTCTTTAGCCAGTCGGTACGCTGAGTACAAAGAAGCCAAAGTCAGTAAATTTCCTTAGCCGTAGGGAATGACAGTGCACATACAAATTATATGAGCCTCCAGCAATGCCGGTATCTCATCCAGAACCAGTTGGGTAGCATCCACCTCTCGCAGTCTCTGTTCAAGGGCTCGAGTGCAGTGCGCGATTACCTGGAGGAGCTCGTTTGTGAAAGACTGGTCTGCCGTAATCTTTGAATACCATGAGTAAACAAACTCCTTGATTATGATTGCAATCAGAGCATAGAGCTGACGGTCCACCTCATTCGAGCTCGTAAGCGGGGGAAGCAGTTTCTCAGGAGCAGAAGACGGGGTGGCACCGCCATAGTTTCCAGACTGAGGGCAAAGCACGCGTCTTATAAGGGCAGCTGTAGCCTTATCACTTGTCGCGTTATTCAAATCATCACGACTAACGTTCTTGGCCAGCTGCGGTCGCTGAGATAGTTGCGAGGGCGGCGGAGTTGTTAACGGAGCTTGGACAGCTAATGACCTAGAGCTAGATGTAGTCGGGCCCGCTTTGAGATGGGAAATGGGGTGGAGGCCCAAAGGAACTGGGTCGGTGGTCATTTCATCGCAGAGAACCAGGAGCTGAACAAAATTAAGTGAGAAGCAACAGAGACAGATGGTTCAGGGAATTCATGAGACGTCACCAGCAATGCAGGCTCTCTTTTCCTAATAGTTAACTAGTTAACTAACTAAAAGACGGTAGTGCTTAGTCAGCATCCCCGCCTCCTTCGTTCCTACTCCAAGTAGTATCTCCAATATCCATACTCAATGTTGTCAGGTTTAGAGACATTCCCAGTGTCAGCAAGAACCATGGGCGCGAGAGAAGATCCATCGATCCCTCTTTGGCTGGACTGCGACCCTGGTCTGTAGTCCTACCCCGTCGACTGGCTGCTAGATGCGTTATCAATGCTGACAATCAATACCAGGCCACGATGTAGGTGCTATGTGCAGGATGTTCATTGTTTAGCAGCCTGGTTATCTATCAGAGGCTTATTTAACCTCTACCTTTAAATTTGCAGGACGCGTTTGCAATTTTACTTGCCGCTCACCATCCCTCCTTGAATCTCCTCGGCATTACGACAATCCATGGGAATGCTTCTTTGGAGAACACTACCATCAATGCCACGAGGGTCCTTGAGGCAATTGGTAGGCCAGAAATTCCTGTATATCCAGGGACAACGAAGCCATTTTGCCGACCTGCAGTCCATGCTCCTAACATTCACGGTCAGTTCCCTAGCAATCGCATTTTCCGCTCACCAGGCTAACTATTCGTATGGGCCGGATGCAGGCGACTCGGGTATCGACGGTACTGAGCTTCTACCCAAGGCTTCAAGAACGCCGATTACGGATAAGAACCCAATCCTCGCCATGCGTGATGCGCTGATGGCGCAACCCAAAGGCGTCCCTTGGGTCATCGCCACAGGCACATTGACAAATGTTGCCTTATTATTCGCGACCTTCCCCGAGGTCGCAGCGCATATCAGAGGCTTGAGTATCATGGGTGGCGGCGTAGGTGAGGGTTTCTCAGAGGCCCCGATCAGCAGATTGGACGGGCATGAGAACAGGATTGGCAATGTTACTCCCCTAGCAGAGTTCAATATTTACGTAGGTCACTCGCCCAAGCACAGCCATCCGTATCTCTCTTCATAACTATTAACATCCTGCAGTGCGATCCTGAGTCCTCTCAATCAATATTCAGCAACCCCATTCTCGCGGCAAAGACATTCCTCATTACACTAGACCTAACTCACCAAGTGCTCGCCTCAACCGTTGTACAAACTCGGATCCTACATGGGGACGGTGATCAATCAGCAGCACCTACTACACTCCGCCAGATGCTATACGAGCTTTTACTCTTCTTCGCATCAACCTACGAAACTGAATTTGGCCTGACAACTGGTCCTCCACTTCACGACCCTCTCGCCGTAGCCGTGATTCTCTCCACGCTCAACCCCGAATTCGCCAAAAGCCACTCCACTAAAGCTTTAAAATTCGACGATCGCAATGGAGAACGATTCTCCGTCACCGTCGTCACTGATGGTTTTCATGGGTCGGATATTGCCCTTGTCGGACCACTAGGTCGTTCAGTGGTTACAAGTAATCCTACTGGTGTCACTATCCCCCGTGGTGTCGATTTGGAGGCGTTTTGGCGCTTGATACTAGATTGCATCCGACGAGCAGATGAGTATAACGCTGCGCGGGCAGCGGCTTGATTTTTCATGGGGGGCATTGGATATTCTGAGTAAATAGAGATTCTAAGAATGTATATACCCTCAGACGGAGTACAACGCTAGAGATTAGAGTAGGTCATCAAATGCAATGGATGGGCTTCGTTCGATACTTGACATCCATGCCTCAACCCTAATACTTGCAACGCGCCTGTACCAAAGGACACGTATGGATCATCTTATTAAATAGAACAGCTGCAGTGCGATCTACAGCTCACCATTCCCGGAGACCTCCATCAGGTCCAAAGAACTCCTTTGGCAGCCACGGCTCGGTCGTCTGCGCAATACGCCGAACAACCTCCTCATCAACCTCAATCCCCAACCCAGGCGCCGTGAGAGCATCAACATGCCCGTCATCCACAGCAAAGACACTCGCATCCTTAACATAGCTCGTTATATCGTACTCACCGGCTTCAGTATTATAATGCATCCCCAGGCTCATCTCCTGGATGACAAAGTTGGGCGTCGCAAGATCAACCTGCATACAGGCCGCTAGCGCAATAGGCCCAAGCGGACAATGCGGCGCAATCGCAACATCGTACGTCTCAGCCATAGAGGCAATACGACGGAGCTCAGAGATGCCTCCGCAGTGACTGATATCAGGTTGGAGGATGTCGACGCTTCCGTCTTCGAGGAACCGCTTGACGTCCCAGCGGCTGTAGAGGCGTTCGCCTAGAGCAATTGGACAGGAGACCTGGTCTGACAGCTGTTTTATGCCCTCAGGATGTTCTGAGAGTAGAGGTTCTTCTAGGAAAAGTGGACGGTAGGGTTCTAGGGCTTTGGCCAATTGCTTCGCCATCGGCTTGTGCAGGCGGCCATGGAAGTCCAGAGCTGCATCTAAACCCAATGCTTTCACAGTTTTCAGACGTTCCACGCTCGAGTCAAGCGCGCTGGGAGAATCTAACCAGTTGACGTCTTCCGTGGCGTTCATCTTGATGGCCTTGAATCCCTGTGCGAGACGGGCTTTCCCCGCAGCTTCTACATCGGAAGGGCGGTCGCCGCCAATCCAGGCATAGACGGAGAGTTTATTTCTAACCTTGCCGCCGATTAGTTGGTGGATAGGGACGCCGAGCTTGCGGCCCTTTAGATCCCAGAGGGCGATGTCGATGCCGGAGATGGCGGACATGAATACGGGACCACCACGATAGAAGCCCAGACGCCAGGACATCTGCCAGATTTGTTCAATGTCGCTCGGTTGAATTAGCGCAGGAACCTGAATCGTGAATCTACGGGACTTACTCTGCTTCATATCCTTGGAATCGCTTACTGAGGGCATTGAGAGTGCCCTCAACGGCCTCGGTATGCCCTTCTAGTGTGCTTTCACCCCAGCCATAGTTGCCGTCTTCATCGACAATTTTGACGAACAGCCACCGGGGCAGGACGCGAAAGTATTCAATAGACTTGATCTTGGTCATCCTCGGTATTGAAGTGTTATGAGATAACGAAAAAACAGGTATGAAGATGAGAGCTGATCCAAAGCGCTCCCATTCTTGTAGAGAACTATAGCCGTAGAGCAATCGGAGTTGCTCCGCCAAGTCAGCCCGAACAACCGACTCTTCCGTGAGAGAGAAGATGCAGGCTGGCAGCAGCGGTGATCATGTCTACTTCTTTTTAGGATAAGCGCAACGCTCGAGGACGTTCTGGAAGTTCTCTGGGGTTCGGATTGACGAAGGCGTCGGAAGGATCGGCTTGCGTGGGACTAGCCGTTCAGTGATCAGGAATTAGGATACATACATGTTCCGCCGCCGTTTGAGGCTTGAAGAATTGAACTTCGGTGTTTGGGGGGAACTTTGACTGGAAATCAGAACAGGATTGACAGCAAAAGAGATGCGTAATTCATGCAATTTAACGCCTACCAAAGAAGATCAGGATACAGCGCATCTTGAACACAATTTGGGTGAGTTTCGGCTGAGAGGATCAGACGCTTTGAGAAACAAGATCGTGACTAGAGAGACTCGGCCGGTTTGGAGTTTGGATAACTTCTCATCTCCTCTCGCCTCACTTTCGCTCTTCTGAATTACTCACCCTTTCTGTTCATCCCCTATCATCTGATTCACTTCTCTGTGTTACTTTGTTTTATTGCTTCACCTCCTCTTGTGTCTTACTTTTGAAACCGGTCCACCACTGCATGTTGTCTCTCCACTGGCGCATGCTCTCTGCGCCATCTTCTCGTGACAGACCTGATAACAGAAATTGCCCCTGATACTGTATAATGCCCCCGGTCAATTCGCCTTCTGTACGTATTTCTATTTGCCCTTCTGCCCCTTTCCGCGGGAAAAGTCCCGGGAGGAACAAACGGTCTGAATCTGCGTCATGAGCCAGTAATTACTTACTTGTGTCCGTCTGCAGGATGCCCCCTCCCGATCGCCCTTGGCCGCTTCCTCCCACCAGTCTCTCCCCGCAGTCGTATCCGATGATGTCCATGATGATAACGTGAGTTTTTTGCGGTCTCGTGTGCGCTCTCCGCCCGACACAACCTCGTCGATACTCAGTCGCCAGCGACGTCGCCGACAACATATTCTCTCCGAGTTGCGGTCCGAGTTTGATATCGACCCGATGGACCTAGATGATGCTAGCATGCGCATGTCGGTTGAAATCAATCGCCGTATACCCATCCTACGCCAGCGCGACCGCTCCAGCGAAGAGAGTTATAGCCCCATTAATAACAGTAATTTACCAAACTACGAGACCCGAGTCTCGAATTCCCGTACTCTCTATGGCTGGGCTCCGGCTTCTGACGACGAAGATGATGACGATATCGCCTATCCACCCGTCAACGCACTATCATCATGGCTTGGCCAACTTTCTGGACGCGGTCCTGCTAGGATAAGTTCACGTCGCGATAATGCCTCTGGGAATTTTCAGGGTATATCGGACGAATCGACGGAGAGTGGCCATCGACAGAACGATACTCCGGGGTCGACAACAGAGGCCCTCCTCCAGTCAATACCGCGGCAATCAAGATTTTCGCGGACAAGGACACTCCACGATTATCTCCTTGACCGTGAAAGGAATAGCCAAAGCCAAGAGAGGCCTCCCGCGACATCTTCACCTCGGGCATATCGGTTTCTCCCCGGCGGTCGCAGCGAGCCACATCGCCTTTTGACGCACAACGACCTTCGCGCCCGGGTGAGCGCTCATCGACAGATTCACTTGGAGAATCCACCTAGTCCGCGGTTGAAAGAGACGATTCGGTATCTTGACCGGTTACGCTACTCCAGTTCTTTCGAAGAAAGTCTAACATCTGCGGCTGCTGGAGGATTTGTGCAGCTGGATTTCCTTGCTTGGGACGAGGACGACTTCATTCTCGACACAGCCTCAATATCTCCGCCGCCAGAATGTTCCTGGCTTCGCCCGGGCGTGATATTTTCTGGGTTCCAAAGAGCGGCGAATAGTGCTAGCATCATTCTACCTCAGCAAGGCCCGAGTTCATCGTTCAGCGATCCTACGGTCGTCGGAGGCGGTGATCAGAGTCGTATCAGTGTGCAAACAGCAAACGGAAGACGATATCTTGCCAGTCACGTCTACAATATTGGAGGCGGAAAAGACGAGAACTGGCCCGTCAAAGTCACTATTCACAACATTAACACTCAGGACATGACACTATCGGGAACCATGGAGGCATACAATATCCCAGATAAAACGTCACCGTCCCACGATGCGCATATTGTGACGTTCCTAGAAGGGGAGATTGTCGACTTCAACACCCATACGCTGGAAACCAAGAACTTCAAAGCGGATGCGGAAATTGATAGCACGTATTGGCGGGAGCTGCAACCATTCAAGAATCTCACCGATGAAGAGATGACACGGAATCTTGTGAGCCGGAAGTGGATTACCGAAGAGCTGTGTAAAGGGTGGATTCTGATGAGGTGGAAAGGTGCGTTATATTCTGATCTTACTTATAAATCTCTTGCTAATCTGCCTCAGAACGTTGTTTTATCACGCCCACAGACGCACGGCAGGGACTTACAATATCCGGTTTCTACTACATTTCTCTACATCGCGAGAGCGGCCATATTGAAGGGTTATACTACGATCCCGGCAGCTCACCGTACCAGCAGCTGTCATTAAAACCGGAAACCAAAAAGATGGTCCGACCTTCGTACAGCTTTCGATAATCACCGTTCCAGGTTTGGATGTTACAGTCACGAGGCGTTTGGTTTGTTGATATAATGATACAATCTCGCATGGCCGGCGTTGTCAAGGTACTTGTTTCTCATATCAAGACACCAGCTTGGACATGGATCTCACATAAGTAACTTTGGCTTCATCGACTAAATTATCGCATGTAGTCAGGCAATACCCTTTACATAGCATCAGCTACTGAGTACATTTGCATCACTTCATTCAATTCTTGATTTTATTTAGTTTTTATATGGATAGATGTTCGACACACGAGACGGACAACGGTCCAGCAGGTACTCAAAAGTTACATGACGTAGTTCTTGTTCTCCTCCCAGATTCCACAAAATCCGTTCTCTTGTAGTTGCCGAATCAATCTCGATCCATCAAACCAAAGCCAAGGCGAGTCTACTGCTCGGTCTGGAAGTAGTTAAGCAGAACGGAGCGCTCCTGGCTCTCCTCACCCCAGTCCTTGACGACAACGCAAGAGCAGTTGACGACCTTGCGGGCGTTACCCTCACGGTCGAGCTGGCCTGTATAATAGAAGAAAAAAAAAGTCAGCCCACATACAAGAACGAATCTAGTCAAGGGCGGAAAAACGTACAAAGACCAACCCACTCGCCGAGGAGCTTGCCATCGGGGACCTTGATGAGAGGGATCTTGTGCTCGGAGCAGAGGGCCACAACAAGCTTCTTGTAGGCCTCCTCCTCGCAGCCCTCGTTGAGGACACACATGTGAGCCTGGCGGCGGTCGAGGGCCTTGGCGGCCTCACGGAGACCACGGGCAAGACCGTCGTGGATGAGGGCGATGCGGAGCACACCCTTCAGAGCGTCGAGGACCGACATCTGGCCGCCGGCACCGGCATCAGCGGAAACCTCAACCTCATCGGCAGCGGCAACAGGGGGGTTGGAAGCGGTCTCTTCTCCGTCCGACTATAGGGGGGAAAGGTTCCAGTTAGCTATGCTTTTGATGACATTATGTTGGCGGGTTATTGGCGGGTGCAATAGGCATCAATTGCCGGACAAGAACTGGAATACGAGAGTATAAACGCACCATTTTGATGTTGTGTTAAAGTGGTGTTGGAATGTCGGGTTTCCTCAAAGAGTGGTGGTATGTGGTGGTGAATCTTCGACTGTGGGACTGATGCTAATTTCTCCTGCTACTCGCTAAATCCATGCCCTACAAAATTACTAATTATCACGTGAAGATAAGGATAAAATTTCACGTGATTTGAGGCATCGTGCTGACGCTTCTGTCAGACTTAAAAAAGGATATGGAGTTTACTTGGATAGTTGGACTGCATTCGCATTATTGCATTATTGCATTATCGGTGGTAGTATTCAACGGAAACGCCGGGTAGCGCAGAGTCGCACCATCTATCCAACTACTGATATCGTGTATCGCGTCACTCAACAGAGGTATCATAGTCATACATGCAAGGAAAATCGTCCACCTGTACAGGGGCGTGGACTGACAAAAATCAATCAGACGTATGTACTCGGCAGGTTGTGCCCGTAGCCGTTAGTCAGGCCTTGCTCGTGCAGAAACTCAGGATTGCCGGCATGCGAAGGTCCATTAAGGTGCCCATTCGTTTGCGGCAGCGGAGAAGGAGGATTTGGGGACGACTCTTGATCGATGTGCATCTTTAAGAACCGGATGTCTAGCCCGTGCAGGTGTGGAATATGGGGAACAAGATCCATAAAGTCGGACAGCTGTAAGAGTATTAGCAGGGTTTTACTAGAGGAACATGAGCTCCGAAAACGCACCTTAACCCAGAATACGTGCTCCATGCCGAAGTACTTGCTCCGGGTTTCGCTATCCTTCTGCATGATTTGGCCGAATGACGCCCTTAGGAACTCGGTGTCGTCAGCCTGCACAAGCATGCGCCGTGTGACGCGCCAGAGGTTCATACGCTGCTGAGAAGTTACTTCGCGCTTCTCCCAACCAGCGTATTGGGACAATTGTAGGTCGTTTGTGGCAAGCAACGGCGCAACAAGATAATTTGGCACCCACCTCTCGGTGGCCACATTAGGATTACAACCAGGATCGAGTTGCCTAGTTTCGGCAGTAACAACTGGCATGAACTTCTTCAGCCATGAATGGGTTCGTGCTTGGGCGTCATTGGATCCAACAAGATTAGCTGCTATGCAGAGCCGGCTAGGAAGCGCATCTCGGCGACGCTGTTCATGCTCTTCTTGTTCCCTGCGTAGCTTAGCTAGTCGCTGTCTCTCTTGGTCAAGTCTCTTTTGACGCTCATCCTCTGCTTGCTTTATTCGCCGTTGCTCGGCCTCTTTTCGTTTGCGTTCCTCCTCTGCAGCCTTCTCCTGCGCCGCACGTGCTGCTTGAGTTGCCCGTTCTTCCTCTTCCTCTTTCTCAGCTCGAGCTCTTTCAGCTTCGGCAGCTATGCGTGCCTTCGTAAGTCGTTCTTGCTCCATTCTCTCGGCCAGTTTGTGTTCAGAAGACTCGCTAGTAGCGCTGCGCGGTTCGACGTTCTCCATGTCGGCTTCTGAATGGTCAAACGATGATTTATGCTTCGTTCCCTGACCGGATTCTTTGTCCGTCTCCACCGCCTTCACATCCACCAAAGGAATATCAGCGAGATCCTGCGGCTCTTGCTTCCCTTGTTCTTCCTTCACCGTTTTTGGTTCAGCACGGGAATCCTGTGAGACATCTCTTCTCGAATCACTGGATGCGATACCATTTTTTTGATGATTTGACGATTTGACAGCATCAGTTGAAGATGGATAATACTTCTTCACACCTCCGTTGGTAACATTGGGCGCCCCTTCCTCAGACAGCACCCTCCGCTTCTTCTTTTGAAGATCACGATGACGCTCGGCCTCGGGCCCGCGAGAACGAGGTCTTTCGGGACTAGCACTGCTACGTCCGCGTTTTAGTGCCGCGTTTTTAGACGCTGGTTCGGATGAACGGTCAACACGAGGCTTGGCATTATCTTCTCGTCCTGAAAGCGAGTCAGAGGAAGGTAAACTCGGCACCTTCCGATCTCGATCGTGGGGCGGCCGTCCTGGAATCAAACGCCTCCTTTTTATAACATCTTCGCCCGACACAGGCTTCTGCTTCAGCGGTTCCTTTGTATCCGAGTCGTGAAGTGAGGATTTTGATCGCGCGATCCCGGAGGTAGATTTATCCCGCGGTTGTGCAACACCTTTCTTCTCTTTGGAGACAGCCACATCCTTCGAGGAATCGCGAGGGCCAGGGCTACCCGCGACCTTCCTCAATCGAGGCACAGGTGACGGTGAGTCTTTGCGTGCGGGGCGTTTTCCCTCCCTCTCTTTTTCCCGCGCGCGACGCGGCGACGAAAGATCAGACTTGCGTTGCTTCTTGGTTCTGATGTATTTATCGTAAGCGTCTTTGAGGAGATCATATTCCTCTTCCCAATTGTCTGCTCGACGCTTCCGGGAGATCTCAAAGTAAGTCAGGCCATCATAAAGTCGACGAGCCGGGTTGAAGCCTGGTTGATCCAAGAAAAGTTTGATCACAGCTAGATTTCCACGGCCAATGGCAGCCAGCATCGGAGTGTTGTGCCCGGGCTTCTGCGATTGTATAGGAGCCGGATCAGGATCCGCATCTCCCATACCGAGCAGAAGAGATATGACCTCATCATGTCCACCTTTGGCAGCAGCAATCATAGAATCAGTATCGGCCTTTTGGCCGACGTTGAGAATGTTGGCAACACCAACAATGTCACCTTTTGCGGCGAAGGCTTGGAGATTCTCTGGAGTAGCCTTGGTCCACAGCAGATCGTTCCTTGTGGCTTCGCTTCGGACGCTCTTCCTCTTACTGGCAGTCGTTCCAAATAAAGGAGGACTCCGTGCTCCGCTGACTGGAGGAGACTCGCGTGGGCTAGCTCCAGAAATCCGCCGTGAAGATGACTCGCGGCCCGACGGTGCAGTCGTTTCCTCTGATTTTCGATTAGGACGTGGTTTGGCCTTTGCCTCTTCCAGAGCTCGCCGGATCTCGTCACAATCGTCAGGAACCAGATCACTTGGCTCGTTGCCTTGTGAATTAACCACACGTGGGTTCGCGCCAGCTTCAAGGAGGAGTCTGACAACATCCAAGTGACCGTTTTCTGCCGCGTCAATCAATGGGGAATCCTTATCGATGTTGCACGTTTCGATCTCACACCCCGCCGCAATTAGATACTTGACAATAGGAGCGCATCCCTCGAGAGATGCAATCTGCAGAGGTGTATTGCCTGCATTATCAGCAACATTCAAGTCTTCCGGACGCTCTGCGTGACGCGCAATAACGGCTTCCAGTTCCTGAGCAGCGCAGGCACGTGCCAAACGGGTTCTACCATTTTGATCACGCAGTTTCTTGTAATTAGTCGGGCGAGCAGGAGAAGCCGATGCCCCATCAGCGGAAGCAAGCTTCCGAACATGGGCACTTGGTAACGGAGACCCATTAGCTGAAGATACTGACTGTCGATCCTCGGAGCTCTGCCTTTGAAACCCCGTAATTAGAGGAGTAGGAGCTTTCCTCTTTCTTGGGAGACTACTTCCGGAAAGTTGAGGACCAGATGCTGTTCGCTTGTGGGATTGGCGGAGTGGGGAAACGGAACGATCGGTGGATGCAGGTCGAGGAAGGGAAGCTCCATTATTCAATTCGAATTCCTCACGGCTGCGAAGAGGTGGCGATACTTTGCGATGTCGAAGCCGACCACTGTGTGACTCACCATTGATGCTTTCGCTAAAGCTGCGCTTTCGTGAAGTCCTGTTCGGGGCCGCAACAGTCGAATGCTCTGATCTACTCGAAATGGATCGAGAATCGTCACACTTCTCTACCTTAACTGACGGCGAAACGTCCCTCCAGCGCGGGCTGGGATGGCGCGTTTCACGGCCGCTCCTATCAAGACTTTCGTCACCCAAAGGCCTGTTCTTTCTGACTTGAACATCATTTGTCGACGCCAGCTTGTCGCTCACACGGTTATTTCCATCATCATCACGTCGTTTCGGTTCATGTTTGATAAACTTCCGTCTTTTCTCGGGGGACAGAGACTCGCGACCGGATTGGATTATGGTTTCCGCCTCCGAATCAGCCTTGGGGCTTGGGGGTCCATCGCCGTCTCCAACACCGGAATCTACATCCTTTGACAATACATTATCGGCTCGAGGAACAGATGAAAGCGACGTTCTTCTTGGAGAGGGCGGTCCCAGGGTAGGCGGTTGGTTCACCTTGAGAGCAAACCCATTCTGTTTGGAGTCCAGGGTAGCCGGCAGCGAGGGAACAGTGTCGACATCACTCATAGCGGTAACACTCGACTTATTGGGGTTCTGATCGACATTTTCGGAGGCCGTAGCGGACAGGATGTCTTGCGGTTCAAAGACACCAGCTACTGTGCGCGGAAGCTGGTGCTCGACCACGCTGGATAGAGACGGCGAGGATTGGACGGCGAAGAGTGTGAAATGAATGATGGCTATTCAAGCAGTTTGAAGTAGTCAGCCGTATGAGAGCCCTGTCAGCCCAAGTCCTGTCAAGTACAGGGAGGTCGCGAGAAGAGCAAGGCTAACGATTTGAAAGTCAGCCCGGGCTGGTCGACACTACGAAAGTGGCACGGTCCGACGAAGTTGGTGATCAGATGGTTGGTCGTGTAAGGAAAGGTGGAATATAGGTCGAGGGCAAAAAGACTAAGGTCGAGGAAAGGAAATGGTGGATAGGAGTCGTGGTTGGAGGAGAAGTGAATTGGGAGGAGGAAGGAAGAGGGAGGGAATGGATGAAGAGAAGAAAGAGAGAACGAGAGGAGTCGACCCAAACGGTCGAAGGTCACGGCACTAAGACTAGGACTGGACTGCGACTGGCTTGGTGTGGTGGCAGTGGTGGGCACTTGAGTGTGGCCTCAGGCTGGGTCTAAAGCAGCCCATCGTAATAATTATCGAAAGTGATTGCCATGACGGAGGCGACCACGTTTCCTGCGATTCAAGATGGCGAATGGCACTGCGCAACATTAACCAGATCAAGAACCCTTCAGAATCTTCAGAAGTTCACGCTATTTCATGTTTTGACCACTCCTCCATAGCAAGCGATCGCTTTTCGCTAGTCGCAGTAACTATGGCAAGTTACGGCACGCTTCAGTTGATTCCGTCAGACCCCAGTCACAGATGAGGAATCCTGGGCTTGCGCACTAATCATGAATTCATGATGCTACCAAGGAGACCTCAGGCAAGAAGAGCAATGCTTGGTCTCGTGTCAATCACATCCTCAGAACCGGGACGTCCTCCCAACTTCCCAAGGCTACGGTACCAGAATAGTTTATTTTGCGTGAAGCTTCAACCACAGTTCAAACTCGACTTCTGCGTGGCTCGGGGTGTAGTTCCCAGACTGGAGGACTTTTGAGTACGCCTTTTGACAAGGACTGCCCTCAGGAATGATAATAATTCTGCGATGCGCGAAGGCCCAAAGCGAGCGGGGACACCGGGTTGAAACTTGAAGGTGGCGGATGAATCATGGATCGAGACACAGAGGCGATCCTCCCTGTCCCATTTCTTTTTTCGCCTTGGACCGCCAGTCACCAGCTGCGCTTCAGGGGATTCCCTGGAAGCTCGCCAAAGGCTCTCAGCCTAGGCATCCACCTGTTTTTGCTGGTGCGGCCAATGAGGCACCATAGCAGCAAAGTGCTTTGCTGTTTGCAGCCTAGGGGAGTCCGCATTCTCCGCTCTGATCTGCTTCGAGCCTTCGACTCAGCCAGTTAAAGACGGGGTCGACCTCAGCTTATCGCCCCACCCCTCAAGGTCTGCCCCCCTTTTCTTGCGCAGCGGTGCTGCAACTTGCGCAAAGGCCAGGGTGTGTGTCTGCACTTGGAGTCACGGGACAATGAAAAGGCAGAAGAAAGGGAGGGGAAAGTACATTTACCAGAGATCCCGTGATTTTAGGTCTTGCAAAGGACTCCTCCAGCCAGCGATGATATTAGTTACTCTGGACTCTCCAAGTCTGCACCGATCCATCCCATGATAAGGATCTTGAATATGCTCGCTCTCCATTGTTCCTCCTGGTAGCAACTAAAGGGCCTGGGAGGCTACTGCCTCGCTTCGGCTGCTGGGTCAATGAGCTCAGCCGAGTGCTAATCTTCGGCCTGCCGGCCCATCGTAATCAAATCAAATCTGAGACCAGAACCTGAAACGCTGTCCTTTTCTCCCTCCGCCGCCACGCAGGATCACTCACACACGGAGCGGGAGACAGCGTCTCAGTCATCCTCTCCAATCAAGAAGCGGAGTAAATCTTCAAGATGGACTTCATCGCTCGGATGATTGATACCGCACTCTCCATAGCCAACCTGGACGCGGTTGATGCGCTTCGAGCCTTCTTCATCTTTGCAGCTTGCACGGTATGAAACATCGTTGACGGTGAAATGCAGGACCACACCAATGGACAGGCCTACTGCATCAGCATTCTCGACGGTTTTCCTTCTAGAATGGATGAGAACTAAATGCCCCAGATCCTCTTCGTGAGTCTGCCAGATTCACTTCGGTCGCGCTTCATCCCCTACGGCGCTCGTGCAACCTCGACACCTGCAGTCGAGGCAGAGACGCCCGCGTCACCAACTTCGGCCTCGAGCGCGTCGTCAGTAACACGCGCCCTTGATTACGTTGCCAGACTGAGAGTCCCTCACAGCTACTTTACGCAGTTCTATGTAGTTTCCGTGCTGTCATCGATTTTCTGGGCGCTGCAACTGCTGTGTCACGGCGCCGCGTTCCAGGCCATTGCAAGTCGAGTTGGCTCGGAACACTTGCATCCAGCGATCTCGATTAATCAGGTTATGCTTTGCTGGGGCTTGATGTTGATCCAGGGGCTGAGGCGGCTATATGAGTGTCTTAGCTTTTCCAAGCCTTCAACGTCTCAGATGTGGTTTGTTCATTGGCTCGCAGGCGTTGCATTTTACCTGGCAGTCGCGGTTGCAATTTGGATTGAGGGAACAGGTCCGTCGCGTATTCGCCAGGGCGTCAGGGCGTCACAAAGAGATGACCAACTAATCCAGGTTGCAGGAACGGTGCTTTCGCATGAGTTGAGCCTAGACGACTTTAGCTTGGCTACCCGGTTTTCCGGACGCACGCTTTTATGTCTCCCGATCTTCATCCTCGCATCAGGTATTCAACACGACTGCCACCACTATCTTTACTCGCTCAAAAAGTACACACTGCCTACCCACCCAATGTTCAGCAAACTTGTCTGCCCGCATTATACGGCCGAATGCATGATTTATCTGTCCATAGCCCTTTTGGCTGCCCCTGAAGGGGAGATTGTCAACAAAACTCTGCTCTCCGCCCTCGCATTCATCGCAGTCAATCTAGGCATCACCGCGTCGACGACTAGACAATGGCACCGACAGAAGTTCGGCGAGGAAGCAGTGCGAGGAAAGTGGAATATGATCCCTATCATATATTAAAAATACCACTCTGTCTCTCCCTCACAAACCACTATCACCGAAACTACATACTACTACTACCGCTTATTCAAGAACTTCATCGTATTCCCCAGTTTGGCAACCTTGAACACATCGCGATACGTCAAGCTAATCCGCGTCTCCCTCACATTTACGCCGTCACCAAACCGCCCCGGATCCCCCAATAAATTCCAGTTACATATAGAATCCGGACTCAGACCCTCATCTCTGTCCCTTTCGGCGATCCCATGCAGATAATCCCTGTAGATACTATTTCTCGTCACCAGCAAGCTGCGCCTCTCCTGCAAGATGCGATATTTCGGCAGCCGACCACTATTGGCACCACCACCACCACCACTACCACCACCACCCGAATTATTCCTCTCCATCTCATTATTACCAGCCTCCTCCTCATGATACTTGCTCTTCTCGTACAAATCTAGGACAATATCCCCACCCAGGCTCACCGTCGCAACGAGCGGGTAGTATGCGGCGCCGTCCTCATGCGGCATGATGCCTTGGCCCGGGGTGTACTCGTTGACGAGGACGTGGTTGGGAGCCTTGTGCGGGGATGCGACGAAAAGGGCAAGGCGGTCGAAGTGGGGGGATATGATGGGGGATATGAGCCAGGATGGAAGCGGGGAGGCCAGGAGGGTGTTGTTGTTTGTTAGAGGGGAGGGATGGGTCTGGAGGCGCCGGTGCGAGAGATGTTTCCAGGTGGGGAGGGGGGCGGTTGTTATCTTGGATAATGTTTATCTCAGTACATCTAGTAGTAGTAGGAGAAATGACGAAAACAACAACAACAGTACATAGTACGTACAGTACCTATGTAGGTACTACTAGTAGCAAGGGATAGTAGATAGTCACGGACCTTTTGCAGGAGCCTCTCCTCCTCATCCTGGGTGATGAAATCTGCAATGTAAAAGGCATCCTCGCCGTCGCCAGGCAGCTGGCTGATGCGGACATCCTCCAAGTTCCAATTCCGCTCGCTCATTTAGGTGCGTATTGTTCGGTATCAATAACCGAATACCGATATAGAAACGACGGAGCGAGAGGGGAAATAGTCCATCGGTCAATCAATAATAATGAATGAATGGAAGGTGATGTTCGAGGATCCGATCGAAAGGCTGGAAGCTCAGTGCGGGCGAATCGGCGCGCGCGCGCCAACCACCGGAATTCTGCGAAATCTTGATCTATCAGAAAGAGATCCCCATGCCTGGGCAGTCCTGGCAGTGCCATGATGCAGTCATGCCCATAATTAGCATGGCGTTATTTCACTTGCAATGCAAGTCCCCAGCCAACTACAGCCGACAACCAAACAGTTCTTCCCGGCCGGCACTACTACAACTCCACGGGCCTGCAACCACGATGTTTAAATTCCAGTGCTCTCGTTCTTTGTTATGGGCTGCAACAAATGAGAAAAATAGAAATAGAAAAACGAAGAAAAAGAGGCTCCGCTGAACAAAATCAACACCACAACAGTCTTTTTTCTCGAAAACGGTCATGGCGTCATGTAGGTAGCTTTTTCCAATCTGCCCCCAGTAGTATAAAGGACCAAAGCGTCGTTTCCAGTCTACCTCATCTCATGTCTGTTTTGCCTCAGGCCCTCTCTTCTCCCCACTACACTACGTTGTACTTGAAACGCCCCACTCAAATCTGTTCCAGAATCTCAGGCTCACTTCCAGATTCTTTTTTCCTCGCGACCTAGACTGGGGGGGAAAGTATACAATATTTGCATTCAACCTCACGGCTCAGCATTCCGTCTTCCCCGGGCTCACTCACATCTGAGCTACGTCCCACACACGACCCGCTCTGCTGCCTGGCGCAGTACAGTAGCACCGCTGGACGTCATCCACACGTACCTATCCAACTAGGTCAATCGTTCCCTTTTACATATACAAAATGGGCAAGAACAGCGCCAAGGGCGGTGGCGACAAGAAGGGCAAGGGAAAAGAGAAGGAGAAGGTCGGCGACTCGTCTAAGGGTGACGGAGACAAGGGCAAGGGCCTGAAGCCCGCCAACTCGATCAACGTCCGGCATATTCTTGTACGTTGCTTTCCCTTGTTTCTCATTCTTGTTTTGCAGAGTATGGAAGGTTTGCGGCGTTCCAGAGCTTGTGCGGGGACAAGGACAGTGCAGTCACAATGCAGTATATAAGGCCCTCCTGCATCTGACATCTCCGGTGGCTTGCGGTCTTGCGCGTGGTTGATATCATATGCATCATGTCATTGGAGCATACTCTTTCTCTTTTGAGATTTGAGTGACAAAATAAGGAGAGGGGCTCTTGATACTGACTTGATACAGTGCGAGAAGTTCTCCAAGAAGGAAGAAGCTCTAGAGAAACTTCGCAACGGTGGTAAATTCGACGATGTCGCGCGTGAATACTCAGAAGATAAGGCTCGCCAAGGTACATTCCCCTCATATTTAATGGTATGTATGCAAATTAACGGTTGCACAGGCGGCTCTCTGGGATGGAAGGTCAGAGGCAGTCTAGACTCAATTTTTGAGAAAGCCGCGTACGACCTGGAGCCCAGTACAACTAATAACCCAAAGTACGTGGATGTAAAAACGAGCTTTGGGTACCATATCATCATGGTTGAGGGCAGAAAGTGAATTCATCTATTTATTTCATGGGTATATATTTTTCTTTCAAGACTTTCGATACCTTAATATCCCTTTCGACATTTCTTATCTCCTTACTCAATCTAATGTGATGTGATCTACGACGGATGGAAATTGATGAACGGCAGTCTAAAATTGAATACATTATACGCATACATATGATATAAAGCTGACACGAAATTGATCTCTACTCTTTCTTCTTAGCCAAAGCCTTGGCTTTCTTTTCTTGTCTTTGCACAGCGGCTTCGGCGCCAATACCGCCGAAGACAAGACCAATTCCAAGCCACTGGCCCGCAGACAGTGAGTGGCCGAACCAAAAGACACTCAGGAGCATCGTGAGCATTTTGCGAGTGACTGTTACTGTGACCAGAAGCAGAGATGAGAAACGGGACAGTGTGTAGAAGATGAAGAGCTGCCCAATTGCCCCGCAGGCTGCGAAACCAAGCACGTTCTTCAAAACCTCTGGGTGCCTGGAAAGGAAAGACACGGCGGTTGCCAACTCTGTCTCCGTGGATGGGGGGATAGGGATGGGCAGGATTGCGTGAATGATGCTAGTTGAAGATAGATGTGGCATAATCAAGAGGTACGCCGAGGTCAAGAGGGTAGAGAGAACATTCTGGGCCACCATCATTTGCGGGCCAGTGAAACGGGTGTAGATCTGGGGAGAGCTAAAGACGTGGTCTTGGGTGGTGTTGGTCAACCCGTCCAGGAGTAGATTGATAGACAGAAGGAAGATCCCCCATGCAGATGAGCCTGATTGGCCCTTGGCAGCCGAAGCAGCGACCTTTTTGCTTGTTCCTGGGTGGTGAAGCGTGAAGGTTGCAACGCCGAGTGTAACCAAGAGAACCACCCCGTACTTGTACAAGGGATATCGCTTTTGGAAGATTGTCAGATGTAGGAACATGACCGGAAGCAGTTTGCAGGACTTGGCGAGGATGAAGGTGAGATAGTCGATGTGCGCAAGGCTCGCATACCCGAATGGTGAGGCGAGAGACGAGGAGATGCTAACAAGGACGAGAGGGAAGATAATCTTTTTAGTCGGGAATATTGATGGGACATTTGCGCCTGCGGGAGTCGAGAAGTAGAGGTATAGAAACCCAGTGATCGCAGCAAAGGTGGATTGGATAGTGTTCAAAACAATTGAGAAGGTGAATCGTTCTGTTGGCGGCTCTGGCTCCCCTGCGGTAGGAGGCCGGGTGGGATAGGAAACAGTGGTTATAGCCTCTTGCAGAACGCCCCAGGACAAGCTATTAGAGCACGAAAATCAGTACGGATCAGAACCCAACAGGAATGATGTGTAGATTCTAGACATACAACGAGGCGTAGATTCCCAATACACAGATAGCAAGCTGCATCAGGCCAGGAGTGTCTGCAACCTGATGCGCTTCGCTATACCTAGTCGCGCTATGTGCCGCAACATCAGATTTCTCCGTGTCGCCATTCTGGTTTCGAGTCTGCGATGCGTCGTCCGGAAGTGTGTGCATCAGTTCAGAAGAGGTAGCCCGTTGCATGGGCGTTTTCTGTTTCTGGCGCGCCATTTGAATATGTAAAAAGAGATATTAATCAAGGTTCTCAATCAAGAGCAGATGTAGGTCACCGCAAGAGAAGGGTCGAGTAAAATATGCTCACGAGGACGAGAGAGGAAGTATATTGTTGAGGAGATGCCATCTGTTCTCAGCGACCCTGCGGCGCTGGCCCCTCAAAACTCCGCTAATCTCCGTCCTACTTTTTTAGCGTCTGATCAATCATTTCTGCAGATCATCTTCAAGGAACCGCAACAACAACAACAACTCCTCGGTTCCTCAAGCATTGAATTGAATCTAGAGACAAAACTAAAAAAGGCTAAAATGACGAAGCCCGCTCCTCTACCTCCGATACCAAACCCTTCCTCCCTCACCACCTTCGTCTCCTCCGAATCGGATCCAGTCACCACCACCTCCGCAACGACCTCTCAAGTCCTCCACAACCTACAATACCAACACCTCTGGACGTCGCTCAAGGTCCACCACCTTAATCTATCCTTTCCAATTTCTCTGATATCCGGAATACCCCCGCATCGAGTCTACACGCATCCCGACGAGCAACTATACATGGTCGAGCACGGCCTACGCGAAGAGGATGTCGAACTAGACCGCATGTTCGTTCTCCCGACGGTGCAGGGCCAGTCATGGAGTTTAGAGAAAATGGCAGCAGTGTTTGATGCCCTTCCTAGTCCCGGAGATGAGGAGGACGAGTCCGAAGCGCAATCTGCAGACGATGCTGCTACAGACAGCGCGACTGCGGACAAAGCGGCGAAATTGGTGAAGTACTATGAGTACAGAGTGAAAGCGCGTCAGACGGGGGAATGGGGTTGCAAGAGGCTGCTCCTCGCTATGATTGATAAGGGTATGGGAGGTGAAGGTACTGTGGTGTACTATGTCGCTCAAGAGGGTACGGTAAAGCCGAGGCAGAACTAAAAGTTTCGCCCCGGCGGCTTGTTTTGGTTCGAATGAAGGTATATATTTATGGACGTTTGGGGCTATGGACAAATGCGCAACTGCAGCGCGACCCTCATGAACAACTCAATACAGCAACAAAACCGCCAACTATATTGGGTATCAAATCAACGCTCAGAATGCGTCTTCCCGGCCCTCCACTCGTCAAGTTTAGGTTGGGTCGAATCATGCATGTCTCTCTCCGTCGAATCGACCCTGTTCCTTTTGACAACTGGAGCAATATGTTTCGTACCATTCTCTAACATCAGCGTTGAGCCCTATCAAGACGCTCTCCCCTCCTTCGATCCCGCTTTTGTCACCAGCATCTTTCGCGGCTAGTAAACCCTCAACCTGGCGACATCGTCGCAATTCTTGCTGGAGCCAACGCTCCCACTCACTTCGGAGGACCTCCTTCTCAATGCTGTTGACCACACGCATTGCGACGAGAAGATTGTGCCGGTACATCCCGAGTTTCTCACGAGTTTGCTGGATCCTCCTAGCAGCGCTCCGCGCCATGGAATCTTTCCGTCCAGACGTGCTCAGAGAGAATGGAGTGGCACTATCACGGACCGTCTGTTGCTGGAATGTATAAAAACAATCGCTGACATCCTCGGTCCCATATCCGACGGTTGAGTTGACAATTGCCTCGTCAATATCTTGCATGTAGATAGCTTTGCTCATAACATAATCCGGGTGCACCCCTATCCGTGTCATGAAGTTTCCAACCTTCCGTTCATGCCACCAGTCGAGAGTAGCCCGCGATGAATAGAATCCATTCAATAACGCGCTCGACACAAGTAGCGCAAGGATGATCTTGTTAGCATTCGCCGTCTTCCAGACCCAGCGCACAAGAGCAAATATCCAGATGATGATAGATGAAATAGCGCTTTGGAGAAACGAAACAAACGTCTCGTACAGCAATTGGACGAGAGTCCGCTGGGTGCGAGGTCTGCGAGGCTCCAGCTTCGCGCCTGGGTCAATCGAGAACTGGGAAGTGAGACTCTGTCGTCCAACGTGACCAAATATTGTAATCGCTTTCTTAGTCCGACTATGTACCCCCAGCTTGCGCACTTGGTCACCAACGAGATCAACGAGGTCCATGGCGTCTTCTTCCAAGTCACCCATCGCTTGCTTATCGATGACGCCTGAAGGCAATTAGTCACAGCTACAAGACATGAGGATAGGTTTGACTCACGTTGAATTCCATAAGGCGACCATAACCATTCCACTTTTGTGTACACGGAGAGCTTACTCCTCCCTTTGGCAACAAACGTAATCACGATTTTGTTGACCAGCCTGAAGTAACGTCGGAAAGGGAGATGCCAGGGGGTCCTTTTGTCTGTGATAACATAGCATAGATGGTCATTAAGAACATCAACCAACTGATAATCAGAAATTGGCTTGGTGCTTGTTCGGCCTACTATAATTAGTCGAGACAACGCCTTGGAGTCTAGAAGAATACTGACCAAAAACATCGGCTGTCTCAATCTGATAGTGGAAATCGCGTTTGAGATGGCGAGACTCATTTCTCACCCATGGCCCTTGTTTGATGTCTTGTATATTGTCAGAGTACGTCAACGACGTCAGAACGTGAAGCGTGTTCGCTTACCTTTCGCTCTTCTTTGGTACAGAAGTAACTGCCATACAGCACTCTTGTCGCCAAAAAGAATGTGGAAAACAGCTTTAGGACTAAGATCAAAGACCTTTTCCGCTGCGAGATGCAGGTTTCCTTGAGGAACATATTGCACCGGCTGTGTCGGCAGTCTAAACTTGGGGGTGTCACCACCAGCCTTACTCGGATGCAAGTCCAAGTTCTTGTCGATGTAGATGGGTGGGCGGTAGTCAGACTTCGGAGCCTCTACGTAGTCACCTAGCTTATCAGCTGCGGCCACATCTTCCCAGCTGTCTAAGCTCGGGGTCCGAGTTATAGTTTCCGTAGCCATCTTGTTCAGGGTTCTGAAAATCGCCTCCAGGCCCATGGGCTCAACGGCCGTGGAGTCATAGATGAGGAAATTGAGTCTCTTCTGGAGGATTTTGAGAGGCTCAAGGAAAGACTTTACCGTAATTCGACCCGGTGTGTCGTTTCCAGGAGGCGGGATTGTATGAAGGAACAGGAAGTCACAGTCCCTTCCAGGAGCAGCCGTGACCTCTTTGATCTTTTCCAGGGACACGCTCGTAGTAAGCACTAGCCCGAAGTAGTGACTATAGAAGTAAACGTTTCGGGTAGTGACATAAGCTCTTCCAGGGAACTCTTGTTGGTCGTTAGGGTTCCATGTCGCGCGGAACACCAAAACCAGCGGTTCTTCCCGTTTGACATTTGGGAAGAGAAGACGGAACTGAGCATCTTGAATCTTGAGCTGGGGAGGATAATAGTCAGGATATTCGTGTGCCACTCCCATGATTGCCCGCTGCACCTTGGAAGTATCACCATCAAGGCTCACAGTTGGTCTATGACGCGCCTTCAATTTAGCACCAGGAGGGCCACCGGCCGTATATGGCTCTGCGTCAGACGGTTCAAGCAATGATTGAGAGTCTTGGCCATGGTTCCTCCCATCCAACTGCCCCATGTGCTCAACTTCCAGTCTGTTCATGAAACCCCAGTTTGAGCTTCCCCACAAGTTGGCCATCATTCCACTGGGCATACCTCCTGTTTTATCCGCAGCGCCAACCCCAATTCCCCTCTCATTGCTCACAAATACTGCGGCTTTGCTCAGGCTTGTAGGAGCAGGAGGGTTGGCTAACGTTGCAGGGGTGAGGCTTGACGGTGGCATCACCTTATTAGCGTCGATTTCAGTGGAGGCAATAGTATTATGGCTGGCAGAAATAAGATTGGCAATGCCGCCAGCAGCGCCTGGTATGGAGTTAGAAGGCTGCACTGCATTGTTAGATCGACGATGAAGATCTAGTTTCTGGATAATGCGTGAGGCATGATCTCTTGCAGGGCTCTCGGGTTCCAGTGTGAGCCGCCTGTGGGTGCCAAAGTCACTGCTATTTCGGAAAGCTGCTGGATCACGGTCTGGGAGCGGAAGCAAACCACTACGATCCGATGAGCTTTGTTCATCGCTTGCATTGGGTGTCAAATAGTCAGCAGGGTCAGCGGCAAACTCAGGAGCAGGCGGTTGCGAGATTGCAAATGCCGGATCTTGGACGGCGGGTTTCCCAGAGACTGAGAGATCAGTGCTCGCTGGATTCTCTAGTGCCTTTCGCTTAGCGGCTTCAAAAGCACCAATCCAATCCATCAGTTCTTTCTGTGTCTCGGCTTGGAGCATTATATTGTTGCTCTTTGTTTTGACCTCAAAGCAGAATCTCCTTTCCTCTTGGAACGCTGGTCGGACGCTGCAGAGAAGGACGCCAATTCTTTCCGTCTCTTCAACGCCGCCGGTTCGCATTCCCTGCACAAGGCAACCAAATATCCCATTCTTCAGAAAAGCCCAACGTCGGACCCACGTAGTGCGTGTGGGCTTATTTGATATAATCCGTAGATTCACCCAGCCTTGCTTCTCGGGGCGTGCGTCTTTAGTGTTCAAAGTCGAGATTGGGCGTGAGCCAAGGTATGGAACTGTGGAAATAGAGTAGTCCTCCAATTCGCGTGATGGGCGAGCAGCAGCTTCTGCGGTTTCTTCGATCTGATTCCTGGCAGAGAAAAGCTCTCGCTTAGAAAACCTCTCACCCCCTTCCATCTCGTGCACCCAGCCCTTGATACGATCCATTTCCGGTCCCCACTTCGCAAAGGCCCCTGCATTGTTATTGTTGAGCATCTTCAGCTCCCTCCATTGATCGAATGAGACACGAATCAATAACCGGTCCAAGGCATTTCGTATTTGGGGAGCTTGCACAGAAAAATCCATGGACGCCTTGAGGTAAGCTTTGCGAGCCTCGTGAAGTTGGAATGCATCTTCTCTCAGGGAGGATGGCTCCTTTGTCTTCGATTGGGCGGAGTATCTCGCCTGCAGGGTGTCGTATTGCTTCTGCGCCTGGTCTAAGATACGGCGGTTCTCCTCGAGTGGGGTCAGCCACAGGTCGGCGGACACAGAAAAGGGGTATGAGCAATTATTCACCTTGAAATTGCGCATGTCCTCCTGTATGAAGGCTCTGATGGGCTCTGATACCAGAGCTTCTATCTTTCGCGTTCCGGAAACCAGCCCATTCCACAGGTCCTTTGAGCTATCACCACATCTTCGCATGGAAAGCATCGTATAATCATGATCCAGAGTAGCTTCCGAAACGATGAGAGGATTTGTGGAATAAGAGAGGAATGCGCCCACTATACCCTCTAGGCCCGCAAGCTCCGTTGCAAGCCGCGATGCGGCCTTTGCGTATCCATCTAGCCATCGTTCAAGGTATTCGATCTGGTCGGAGAAGTGGAGAGTGGTGGCACGAAAAGTAGGTGAGTCTAGGGCTGCCTCTTTTAACCCGACTGGTCTGTATGATTGGCAGATGTCAGTATAGCGCTCAAGAAGCTTGGGAGAGCATGTGTTGCGCAAGAACAGGGGTCGTGGTTTGACGGTGACTTACACCACACTGACGAGCTTCCCGACCTGGGGTAAAGGCGTCTGCGGCTGAGTCGACATCTAGTGCATGTCACCAGCCATAGATCAGGAGGGCACAAATAGAAAATGGCAAAGAATCAAATGACGATTAAGATGCAATGATCAGCACAG
The DNA here is from genome assembly GCA_000812125.1 of Aspergillus ustus. NCBI lineage: Eukaryota > Fungi > Ascomycota > Eurotiomycetes > Eurotiales > Aspergillaceae > Aspergillus > Aspergillus ustus. Next base: position 292,517 of record JOMC01000071.1, read on the forward strand.
GCATCTAACAATGGTAAGGGAGATATAGTGAGACTGTCGAGGATTTAGCAAGGCCGCCGCCTGTTCTAAGTTGAGCTATCGACGATTCGTGAGACGCCATGATCTAATTGGCTACGTCAGGCGCCTGGGCCAGCCATTGCGGCCTGCTCTGTCAGGCATTCACTGGGGCTGCTTCTTCTCCTTCAGGAAGCGGTCAGCAGTCACGAGTTTTTACTGCCGGCAACTCTAGAACTTTTTTTCACTCACGGATAAATCAACGCAATTAACAAAAAAACCAAACGATGGAGCCTCCTGCTAAAAGGCCGCGCAAGTTACTCGAGGACGATTCGTCCAGCGACTCCGGTGATGAGTCTGGCGGGGTCCCTCTTGGGGACTCGTCAGATGGAGTTACATTCAAAATCAACGAAGAATATGCCCGCCGCTTCGAGCACAACAAGAGAAGAGAGGAGATGCAGCAACGTACGTTTAACGAACCAGGGATATATGGCTTAGTTCGCGAAATGTATACTTACTAATTTTGCCTACAGTGGAGTCGAAACTAGGCAAAACATCTTCACTCGGAAAACGCCGTGATGAAGACGACTCTAACGGGTCAGAGGAGTCTTCCTCGGATGAGGATGAGGACGATGATGCGGAATTGGCGACTGAAACCTTAGATGCCGAGATTCAGGCGACTATCCAGGCTATTCGAAACAAGGATCCCAGAGTATACGACAAGAACGTCACATTCTATCATTCTCTCGATGAGGGCGCGGGCCCGCAGAAACGGGAGGAGAAAGAGAAACCGATGACGCTTAGAGACTACCATAGAGAGAACCTACTGAGTGGAGCCAACCTTGCGGATGAAGATGCTTTGGACGCCCCCAAGACCTACGCACAGCAACAAGAAGATTTGAAGAGTGCCATTGTTAAGGAAATGCGCGCCGCTGCCGGTGGTGAAGAGGATGCCTCTTATGGGGAGGGAGATGGAGATGAAGAATTCCTTGTTCGCAAGTCGGCTCCTGAGCCCGTACCGACGCGCCAGAACGACGTCCAGGTTGATGTCGAAAATGCAGACAATGACCCCGAAACTTTTCTTTCAAATTTTATGTCATCAAGGGCTTGGGTACAGGCTGGCAGATCCCAACTTCAGCCATTTGAGTCTGACGATGAAGAGGAAGACGCGCGAGCAGAGGCCTGGGAGGAAGCATACAATTTTCGATTCGAGGACCCAAGCAAGATCAACGCCACACTGATTACCCATTCCCGTGATACCACAAATAAGCAGTCCGTTCGCAGAGAGGAAGTTAGCGGTAGAAAGAAGATTAGGGATGCTGCTCGTTTGAAGAAGGAGGAAGAAAAGAAACAACGAGAAGCAGAGAAAAATCGTTTGCGTAAACTGAAAATGGCCGAGCTGCAGGAGAAGGTCGACAAGATCAAGGAAGTTGCCAGCCTCAACGCATCTAAGATAACTGATGAAGACTGGGCCGGGTTTTTGGACGCTGCATGGGACGATAAAAATTGGGAGGAAGAAATGCAAAAGCGGTTTGGCGACAACTACTACGCTGAAGATGATGCAGTCGGTAGCGGAGATGAAGCAGGGAGCAAGAAGAAACGACCAAAGAAGCCTACCTGGGATGATGATATCGATATCAACGACCTGATCCCTGATTTTGAGGATGATGAACGTCCCGCCGTCCGTCTATCCGATGTTGAGATGGAAGATGGGGAGGAGAAGGACTCAAACAAGAAGAGCAAAGCCCAAGAGCGGCGAGATCAAAAACGTGAAGCTCGCAAGGACAAGCTTCGCATTGAAGAGGCGGTTGACCGCAATATCGACCTTGACCTAGCTCTCCTTCCTGGCGCAACCAAAAAGAATACCACGGGCTTCCGATACCGCGAAACGTCCCCGCAGAGCTTCGGGTTGTCCTCGTTGGACATCTTGATGGCTGACGATACGCATCTTAACCAATTCGCCGGCTTGAAGAAGCTTGCTTCGTTCCGTGAAGATGAGAAGAAGCGCCGAGATCAAAAAAGACTAGGAAAGAAGGCGCGGCTGAGGCAGTGGCGCAAAGATACATTTGGCGATGAAGAGGGTCCGCGAGAGTTTGTGTTTGGCAGCAGTAAGTCCTTTGCGCCGGAACATGACGATGCTGCGGACAAGGTCGACATTCGTGAAGGAGAGCCCCGAAAGAAGAAGAGAAAGAGGTCAAAGAAAAATTAGTATCTGTCTGGTTTAACTTATCCATGGGAGCTTGATATCCATACCTTGCTGTCTCTATATCATGAATCAATACTCTGTATATTTACTAATTATTAGAGCATATACTCCATATAGGAGGGCTGCTATACGCACACAGGCCTCCGCTAGCCACCCACCGTCCCTAGAAAACTAAGCTGCTGTCAGTAAGGAACGGTGTGTGTATAGTTTGCTACCTGCTACCTGCTACCCGCAGACCAACTTGTTGCACCCGACCTAAAGTTCCTTGCCTTGAAGAGTACCTCCATGCCTTACCAAGCATCTAATTAAGCATCTCATTAAACACCTTAGTAAGCATTTGTTAAGGACCTTGTTAAAACCTAATAACTACCTAGATAAGCATCTTTACATGCACCTTGTTAAGCGCTTGCTAGGGAGTTGAATAGTATGTGGCTAATAATAAAGGCTGGTTTGCGCGGCGGGTTCTTGTATATATTTCTGTCCTTTATATGAAATTTGATCATTGCTATCATGTTGATTACTCTTGGAATATCAGTACTGGTGATAGGCAATAGCCTGAAATATAACAGACTTTGAAGTTGACAATCAATACTCACAGAGTATAAGCTACGAGCACTAGATATTTCGACTCGAGCCACCTGGGCCACGGGGCTTGGAGGTTCAATTTGCCTTGCCCCCATGTTTAGTGGGTCTATCCGTCATTTGCAACTGCTCTTGTGTCAAAAAGAAAAGTCAAGGTCTGTTGCCCACATGATTCCCTCTCGATGGCGAACCCTGAGAAGAATACAAGGGGATCTTTAATCCGGTTTGAAATATATTGAAAGAACAAAATTGACTTGCAGCTCGAATCTAGAGGTTGAGGATGGCACATTAAAAATGTCACCCAACTCCGGAGCCTCCGAGACGGCTCCGCTTTGTTGATGGAGTTCAAGGTTCGGAATCAGGATTATGGACCGGGGTCTCTTGAGTTTTGATAGTACTATTATAGCAAAATGAATTGATGACAAAACTAATAAACGTCTGTACAAAGCCGATACGAGATGTAGCAGGGAAGGGACTGGAAGGCACATGACCTGCTGCTGCATGTCCATGTTGAAAAGAATCTGTTATCATGGCTCGGTGAAATGGAAGAGGTACAAGTCCCAAGCCCTGAGGGATTTTTTGATGCAGCTTTGTTTTTGCCGCTATCTCTCTTGGGGTGAAAATTCTTCACATTATTATTTGTAGAAGTGTTCTCCATAAATCGCAAGCCCCGGATGGAGCCTAGGTTATATGGTTGCCATCGGATACTCGGGAGGAAGGAGCAGGTTTTCTCCATGTGTATAGACTTCGTACGGACTCGGAGGCTCTGCCGGTAGTTACGAGCATCGGTTCGAGGATGGGGAGAAGCAAAGGTCATTATCTTGATCGGGGCCATGGCGATTGAGATTGGGATGTATAGATCCAACATACTCCGTACGTGGTCAATATTTCTCTATCTACCAAGTTTTAGGGGCTTTTCGTGGTGCAAATTCTTGAGGTTCGACTTGTGAACATTAAGTGGCCCGGGGACAGGTTTTGGCGCATCGGGAGATGTCGGCTTGGGTTGCCCTGGGTTAGTATTAGTTCCAAAAAAAAAATAGACAAATCTTACTGCAAAAAGTAAAGAAACAGGGTGTGGTGGCTAGGAGGGAAGTTTTTTGTTGCGGAATTTGGAAATTAAATTTTTTTTTTAGCTTAGTCCTGAAATCTAAATATTTTCTTTCAAGAGCCTACTTTAGTTTTATATAACCTGCTATAGGTCCGTAAGGTATTACCTGACTTCGTCTCACCATTATAGGCGTCAAGTCCTAAATAAAACTAATACGCCAAGACCTCCTTGTTTGAACCTGGAAAAGGAAAATAACTTGAAAATTTTCATAACTTGAATAGATCATTATATTTCAACTGGAACCGGAATTAAGAATGATCCATCTGGCAAAGCACCCAAGAACGTCCTAGCGTATCCACTTGTTTCTTCCCGCTTACAAGAGCCTTCGTCGCTATTTTTTCTTCGCTCCCTCCCCTTCTTTCCTTCTTTTCCCCATCCCTTTTGACAGTGTCCTGTTCTTGTTGGCACTCTCATCCCATCCCATCTCCTCTCTTTTTCTTTCAAGGGTATCACTCTTAATTAATAGCCGTCATCATGGCCAGCCAGGGCGACAAGAGCGTGTTCGGCATGCCCGTAGGTCCTCCTGAACTTCCCGGCGCTGGACCAAGAACATCCAGAAACCGCGTTCGTGCTTGGAATGTCACTCAAGATATCAAGACCTACATCGAGAGTGTCATCCTAGCTTTGGACGTGTGGAATTTGGATGTTTTCGGTCGCGGTTGCGTGTGTTGTCCTCGAAAACATTGCTAATGAAAATTTTTTCACAGGGATTCGTCGTCGACTTCCTGAGTATGTCATCCAATCCGAGTTGTCCCGTCAATTGATCGCTTTGATGTTCCATCAATCCGCTTCAATTGACTGCTTGATTCGACTCATGGGTTTTGAGGGATAAATACTAACGTATTTTAGTGGGTGGTGTTTCCGCTGCCGTCTCCAAGACTGCTGCTGCCCCCATCGAGCGTATTAAGCTCCTTATCCAGAACCAGGTTGGTTGATCCTAAAGCATTCAGCATCTGCCGAGTCGAACCGGTCTGTTCGTCGATGGGCAATATTCGTGATGGTAGTGGTTATGCACACGAACGCCACGCAATTGCGCCGATCGAAGAATTTTCCAAGCTAGACCAACATGAATAGCCGATACATGTGCGGAGCTAACATTCGCCTATTTCAGGATGAGATGCTTCGCGCTGGTCGTCTCGACCGCAAGTACAACGGTATCGCGGACTGCTTCCGCCGTACCGCTGCCGCTGAGGGTGTCGTCTCTCTCTGGAGAGGAAACACTGCCAACGTCATCCGTTATTTCCCTACCCAGGCTCTTAACTTTGCCTTCCGTGACACCTACAAGTCCATGTTCGCCTACAAGAAGGAGCGTGATGGCTATGCCAAGTGGATGATGGGTAACCTTGCCTCCGGTGGTGTATGTTTTCCCAATACTAAAATACGGTTGACATTCGCTAACTCAACTCTCAGGCTGCTGGTGCCACTTCCCTCCTCTTCGTCTACTCCCTCGACTACGCCCGTACTCGTCTTGCCAACGACGCCAAGTCCGCCAAGGGTGGTGGTGATCGTCAGTTCAACGGTCTCGTCGACGTCTACAAGAAGACCCTCGCTTCCGACGGTATTGCCGGTCTCTACCGTGGTTTCGGTCCCTCCGTTCTTGGTATTGTTGTCTACCGTGGTCTGTACTTCGGCATGTACGACTCCATCAAGCCTGTTCTCCTTGTCGGTCCTCTTGAGGGCTCTTTCCTCGCTTCCTTCCTTCTCGGCTGGACTGTCACCACTGGTGCTGGTATTGCTTCTTACCCTCTTGACACCGTCCGTCGCCGTATGATGATGACCTCCGGTGAGGCCGTCAAGTACAGCTCCTCGTTCGATGCTTTCCGCCAGATCGTTGCCCGTGAGGGTGTCAAGTCTCTCTTCAAGGGTGCTGGTGCTAACATCCTCCGTGGTGTTGCCGGTGCTGGTGTCCTGTCCATCTACGACCAGGTCCAGCTCATCCTCTTCGGCAAGAAGTTCAAGGGTGGTTCCGGCTAAATGCCTCGCACAACCTGACAATGTTCAAGTTAGTGTAAACCTTTTGGGGAAGGGGTTGGCCATCATCTGGGGTAAAACGCGGGTGTTGGACGATAGCGAAGGAGATTTATTAGAGATATGCGTCAAGAGTTGTCTGGTCTTGAGCATACAAAGTGTGACATTTTCCCTTGTACCAGTTGTACTTTACTGCCTGCAAGCTTTCCATTTTTTCGCAACCTGTATTTTTGTTAGACATGGCTTCCTTTTGTAAACCTGCTCTGTGCATTGTATCCCCCACTTCGAGCTGTTGGGCCCGTCTCATCTGCTTTCACACCAGAACACGCATTTCGGACTGGTCACGTGCCACACCTCGATGACGTAGTAGTAGAATGCTTGTATATAGATCGCTTGAGCTCCATTCGGAGGACAAGAGCCCAGAACTCTCGATGGACACAACATTTGGTTCAATTGCTCAGAAGTAATCATGGCTACATCGTCCGGTATCCCTCAATCCACCACTGAAGAGCAGGATATTCCGCAGACGGACCCATCAGCTACAACAAATCCAACCTCAGCATCCACCGCAACGGCCCCTTCATACTCGCCCATCTATGCAACAGTTCAACCGACGGAGATGACCGCACTCTCTGCAGCACCAGATCTCTCTACCGATCCAACACCCACAATCGAACCTTTACCAACATCAACCTCATCACCGCCGCCGCCACAGCCAGGCGCTGTCCCAGCTCCCTCCACCACATCCCAGCAGCAGCAAGACTCGCCCCCATACCCAGACCCAGCGCCAGCACCCAAGACTGGGTCTGCTGCCCATACACCTGCTGCAGTTCTGCCTGGATCCCAGGAGCAGGAGCAGCATCTGACCCCGGCAGCTCCTCCAACAGAGGATCTGCCTATTATCAGTGCTCCTCCTGCGTATCCTCCTGCCCCAACATCCGCATCTATATCAACTACTTCAGCGGCAGCTGTTGGCGCTGCAAACCAACACCCGCAAACAGCCGCTCCTCCTAGAAACAGCTACACTACCTACCCATCAAGCTATAGCTACTCTCCGAACCCTAGCGCAGGACCAACACAGCAACCTAGCCAAGTCCACACGCAGATCCAGCAATCGCAATACCCGAATTCAACAACTACGCCCTATACATCTGTATACTCTCCTGCGTCGACCTCGGCGCCAAACACATTGCCGCTTCACTATAACACTGCGTCCGGTGGCTACGACGGGGCAATTGATCCTGGTGAAAACGAAGCTGGGCTCTGGGGGAATGCAAAATCGTGGTTGCAGACCGCTGGGAATAAGCTTGCCGAGGTTGAGGCCGAGGTTTGGAGGAGAATTAACGATGCACATGATAAGTGATTGATTATTCCGGATTGGTTAAAAGTCTTTCGGGATGGGTGGCGTTGATTGTTGTTGGTATAAAACGGTTGTTCCTATTGTAGGCTCACAAATTTGGATTAAGGCTTGCTCGAAAGCGATGTTTGCATCACTATACGTGTATTATACTACAAGTAGGTGGCGTTTTGAGGTTATTCATAAGATAGTGTATTTGACGTAATTGATTGAATAAGTCTATATTCAATATTCCCAGCTCGTTGAAGTCTGAGATCTCCAATATGTGATTTGAACCTGTCAAAAAAAATCATATGGACAATATCAAGTTAAAGACCTAACTCGATGATATGATGACATGATAGTCAAGGTTGGTGAACAATCAGTCCAACCGGAGGCACAGAGAAGAAATACAGAGTGGCGAAGTGCAGTATATTTATAAACCGATGTTGGGGCTACTGCAAGCCCCGTGATATATCAAAGGAATGGTGCTGGCCGTGCTTTCCTGCGCTGGAGGCCGCATTCGTCACAAAAGAAATAATCGGGTTCCATGTCATGACTAGAGAGCCGAAAACGCCATGATCCCAATTCCAACCAAGTTCCCAACCCCAATGCAAATGCTGCCGGCGCCTCGATCCAGTCGAGTAGAAATTGTCGACGGTGTGGTGCAGGTTTTGAATTATGTATGTTGTATAATCGTATGTATGTCGAAAAGTGGACCAGCCGAATAAGACAAAAATATATGAATGCAGGTAAACCCAGAAAAGAGCGACCTGCTGTCCAAAAAACGCCTGTCCGAAGTGTGATATTACATAGAACCAAGTCGTAAAAGAGCCTCAACCGCAGCGCGCTCCTGAATATCGGGCAGCGAGAAGCCGAGCTGTTGAATGGGAACTCCGCGCGGCGCTGATTTCGCAAGAGATGAGGAAGCAGGCCCACCCCCGTGGAGTTGCGGCGGGTGCCTCCCGTTCACAAATCCACCACCTCCATTCATGGACCGTGCGCGTAGTGCGTCTGCACCTATCTGCGCCCAGTCTTCCTCGTCGGTGATGTCTTCCTCGCCCCAATCTTCGTCTTGAATGTCATCCTCCGGGGCAGGTGAGGAAGAACAGTAATCGCGGTCAGCGCCGTCAAGAGACATCTTGTCCGCTTCGTGCTCCAGCATGTCCTCGCGCCCACCAAATTCGTTCTCGGTGTATGAGAAAACAGCGGAGCCGCCAGTCACGCTAGATCCGTAGTACGGGTTCAAGCTATCTCGTCTAGGTATCTGTACGCCGCGTTGCGCGAAGGCGTCTGAGAGGCTCGAGGGTGGCGAGAGTTCGTGTCGGTGAGGTGCTCGTAAAGGCTCATCGCGACGACGCGCATCCCAGCGACCCCATCCGACCTTCTCAAAGATGGCGTTACCTTTATCGTCCCCCCCTCGGCCTTCCAGCGCCGCGACAACCAATCTCCTAGCTTTCGCAGGGGGTATCCCTGAAAATCCAGGAACCGAGGTTGTCAAGTAACCCATCACATGGCGGATAGCCAGAGGGCCATGTTGTAGCAAGATCTCAGGAAGATGATACTTGGCAAGCATGGCCGGTGTGATCGCGCCCGCCGCCTCGATGCTGTGGGCAGTCGCATCGCGCTGTCCGACGTTCACTGATTCAGCCGCGTCGCCGAGGTCGATATCAGAGTCAAATTGCGACGTCGCAAGAGGAGGCGACGCTGGGAGAGCGGTGTCGCGTCGCTTGAAGCCGTGGGGAGCGAGAGTAGGGGATATGGAGTTCGGAGGAGTAGGGAGCATGGTAGGATGGCCAGAACGCTGGGTGTGAGCGCCGGAAGGGTGACCGAAACGCGGTTTGGGAATGTCAACGGAGGCCGTCTTGCCGGCAAGGGCCATAGCAATGCTAGAAGTCGGAGTCTGAGTCGCCATGATGTCGAGAAGAAGCAAATTATCTTCGCTAACTGCGCTGGTGGCTCAACTAATATCACATGAGTCAGAGCCAGAGGCAAATGGACCAGCCATACAAAGAAAGGGATGACTAAGTTGGATAAGACAGGGAAGACAAAGAAACAAATGCCGGGGCAGATAGAATGGAATTTTAGAAGCAGGTATAAACTTACAGCACGGAATGTGATAGATGCGGGCTGAGACTTGCAGATGCAGAGGTGCACCCGGGGTATACTGGCTGGAGTATACCGAAGGGGGAGATGCGATGCGACGCGCTAGTGTGTGTGGAAGAGATAAGGGACGCGACGGCGAAGAAGGGCTAGGAGATGACTGAGCTTCACGAACAACGAAGTGACAACCAAGTGTTAGATATAGTCGTTGGATAAAAGGAAGGAAGGAGAGAGGGAAGAGGAGGGGAGAGGGAAGGAAGGAGGAGAAAGCAAGGTGCAGCAGCACTATCGTTAGGAGCACTGGAATGCAGTCATGTCAGCTGTTCGGTCGCCAGTGTGTATTTTACTTGTACGGCTGCGGGATTATTTTTAGACGCCTTATCAGCGAGTGCCTGATGTTCAGCTTGAAGGGCGTGGGTGTGTCGATTGGCCAGCACTCCTTATGCCCGCTAAAGGCTGCCCGGGAGCTTTCGGAGGCTGTACTGATTACGCTGGATGCCTCGGGCAGAGAGACAACGACATCATCTTTCCACTTGGTTCCATTCTGCAGCGAAAATGACGAGCATATCAGAGCGATTCCTGGCGCCCGTGCGCCGGGCCTTGGAAGTGGGTTGAAGTTGTCGAGATTCGAGACGAATTGTGGTGAGCGACAACCTTTCGCGACGCCCGCACGTGGGGATCAACCCAAACCCTGAACAATACTTCGACAGTCTGCGCACTTTCCATGGTCTCTTTGCCTCCACAATTCAGAATTTATGTCGCATCCAGTCTCCGCAGTTCCTTCGACCAGTTTGCAATCTGACGTGGACACCTTTTGCTGGCGAGAGTTAACTTTGGTTTTGCCTTACATATGAATTCAGACACCGGTAAGATCGTTCGGGACTAGACCACCTGAACTCCGGACCATACACTGTATCTACGCTGTCCAGTTTTTTCTGCAGTGCCAGTCAGGTACTCGCACTCTTCTTCATCTGTGTTCTTCTACCCACTGATTCTCCCGTCCCGAGAACGGACCAGGTGAGACTGGCAGCCCTCCAGGCGGGGTAAACTCGGGTTGCGGCACTGCCTGCCACCCCTCCGACGACGCTGCCTCTGCCATTGGTGGCCCCCTGCGTTCCTTATTCCATTTTATCCTCTTGAAAGAAGTAGTAGAATGCAAGACGCAAACTCTCTCGAGTCTCTTCTGACCTGAAGGCCAAGACCATTGCGTGGGGGCGGGGCACCTGCACCCTGCCATATCTTCAGGACAACAGAAGTGTCGAACACCATGAGTTTACTGTTGATCCCAATTGCCCGGCGGTTTCTTTCTGATCTACCCGACCATGAGTCTAGAGCTGATGATCCAACCCATCCTTGCCGGCGCATCATGACGGATTGACCAATTGACCCAGGCTTACTTCCGAGGCTGCTTTGCTGTTCAGTGGAGATCAAGAAGAGGCAAGAGGGGTACACTGGCCTTTGAGAGGGCACCACTGAGACCTCATTCATCTGTAAGGAAGTGGAGTGTCTCTGTTGATGCTCTTGTAACAGCTGCTGTACGAGCAAACACTGCTTCTCGTTGATATAGCCATACTCGCTCGCACGGAACTGCCAAAACCAGTTATGCAGCGGTCTGTCCTCGGCGCATCGACAATCTGTTACACTATGTTTGCTATGTACGTTACGGACTAGCTACCTAGAAGTTTCCACGAATGATTATACAAGGCTGCCGTATCGAAGCCGCGGTTCCCTTTCTCCGGAGTACATGCCTTGGTTGTTGGAGACAAGGAATTAACCGACAGGAACCTGGTCTCTAGGCTCTCTCTTTCAGCTAACCAAGTTCTTAGGGAGCCTGACCTACTTCTTCAAATCGGTTTGTGCGGTCTTGAAACTTCTATTAGCAAGTGGATATGTGTTCCAGGCACAGGGTGTAGAATATGCTAAGTACGCTCTTTCTATCATTGCGTCAATATATAGAAAACATAATCATCAACTACCAATTACTGATTATGTTTCCCTATGGCAACTTTAACGTAGATATCGAATTCATTACACTCATGTTTACACCTGCGATGGATATTTTGTTCGACACCTGAGGTAGTCAGGGCCTATATACTTTCCGACCCCATCAACTGCACATCGGAAGATTCCCAATAATCGCCAATAATCAGTCATTCAATAGTAAGACCCTCTCTAGTGACTATAATTTCAGACATAATTTATTGAAGTATACCAGACTGAGGCAACCTTTACTTTGTACAGCACCCTGGCATACCCCGCGTGGGGATGGATGTTCCTCCACCAAAGATCACGGGTATGAAGCTCTATCGGACAACTGAACATTTATACTTCTTTACCCGCAATGGTCTGAAATATATAGACTACATATGTTAAGTAGCCAAGGATCAGTTCAATTTAAGCTTCATGAAGCCGCAGTAAACGAAAGGTCTCTATGTACTTCCCCCAGTATACGACCCCGGATCTAGAACCCTACCATCGACCACAGCCCAGAATCATGACAACAAGGTAAACAGTAGATCATCGTAGCGTAATTTCACCTTAAGCTCTGTGTGTATCTTGAAACCCTAGAAGGTCTAGCAAGTGATTCCCATCCGCGGCATCCGATAGATATCGGATAGGGACCCTCTCATCGGCCCGACGCCCATATCTATGCTCCATACTACATAGTTACTGACATCAGTTATGAAGACCAGCCTCTGATTCATTTTAATACTGTGTAAATTCCTCCTACTAAGCATAATTACTGCTTGGTTTTTTTTTCAAATCTCAATTTTCGACTTGGTCCAAGATCAAACTCTCTCACAATGTCCTACGAAATAACCACCTCGCAATCCCTCTCCCCCCAAACAGCGCCCCGCATCCTCTCCTTCCTCTCCTCCTTCTACCAGACCAGCGACACCGAATCGCAACACAACGCCTACGTCGACTACTTCACACCCGGTGCGACGCTGCACATGGGCCCAAAGACCGCTGTCGGCACCGAGGAGATCCGCGAGCTGCGCCTGGGGCTCTGGACGCATGTTGCGTCGCGCAAACACACGCCGGTCAAAGTGTTTTTCGGGGGCGAGGATGAGATTATGCTCTATGGGATTGTGAGATATGTCCTTAGGCAAGGGGATGGTGGGGAGGTTGAGGTTCCGTGGGCGGGGAGGGTGGTTTTTGATGGTGTGAAAGAGGGGGAGGAGTTGAGAATGAAGTTCTATCAGGTCTATTTGGTGAGTCTTCTGTTCTTCTCGGTTCAGGAAAGATGGGGTGAAATTGAGAGGCTAATATGAGGCATGTATGTAGGATCCGACAGCTCAGAGTGGAAAGAAATAGGTCGGGCCCAGTATATCTATTTTATCAGGCTTTTATTTGACGGGGGTATGGTATCCGCGGTGATAGTATCTACGACTGTAGCAAACGATGTATCGTTACGCATGTCTATTCGTTCTAGACTCAAGAAGAGACGTACGTAGGAACCATCCAAGAAACATCACTGGCAGGCTGTTCGATTGGCCCTTCAATTGAACATGGGAATATGAAACATAAAGAAATTTAGAACTCAGTTCTCATTCCTCTCAGATCCGTAACATGTATGATGCATCCACTCCGTTCAGCCCCGTCCTTGTGTCGCAGAAACTAGCCCAGCTCTCGGTTGGTCTTCACCCTGTTCGTTCTCCCTCGGGTTCGAATGAATTCGTGGATATAGATAGAGATGGGAGGGGGAAAAGAAGAGGGAGAAGGGTAGGAGGAAAGAGAAAAGAGATGAAACGTCAGGACTTTTTCATTAGTTTAGAATCCGACACTAATTTACTCGTCATCCTCCTCGTCAACTGTGGTCTTGGCGATACGGTCAAGATCACGCTGACCGGACTGGGTGATGCGGCGGCCACCCTTATCCTCATCCTGCTCGAGGACACCGATCTTCTCAAGGGACTGGAGGACCTTGCGCTCGACGGCACCAGAGGCGTCGACGTGGTGGGCGGGGCGGGAGCCACGGTTCTTGGTAGAACCGTGAACCTTGCGGAGACGGCCAACACCGACGGTCTTGCGGAGGTAGATGTGACGGGCAACGGCAGCAGCGCGGACGTAGTACCTAGGATGGATTGTCAGGCGGAAATAATTCTCGGACAAAGCTTCAGCTGGGTTGTGGTGTATCGTACCAGTCGGCGTCCTGGGGAGGGAGTTCGTTGGAGGCGGAGGTCTTGACAGTGTCAACCCAACCGGGGATAGGGAGCTTGCCCTGACGCTTCAGGAAAGCAGCGTAGGCAGTGATGAACTTCTGCGCCTGTAGTGAGGATGCTCGTTAGCACATATTCGGACGCCACCTCTGGGCGAACCCAAGATTTTTCCATTTCCACCTGGCAACGGCGGTTCTTAGTCTTAAAACCCTCTTCTGCATCTTGAATATCATGTATTTCGTATCCGAATTCGATGTCGTCGCTGTCTCAGTCGCAGTTGCAGATCGAACCGTAATCAATACTTTTGAGATCATCATCTCAACATCTCCGGCCTCAAAAGAACCGTCAGGTATCCCACTCGAATTGTCATAATCCGTCCTCCTTGCGATATCGATCCCGACCAGAAAGCGCGTTCACTCGGTATCCGACTGCGTTGCTCGACTGTGCTGTCTCTGTCCCCCTCTTGATTGCCATTCCGTTGCCAAGGTGAAGATGCAAAAAGGACAGATGAAGTGACAACTTACGTCCACATCGCGAACGGTGACACCACCCATTTTGGCGACTTTTGACCTCGAGGTGAAGGTGTACGGGGAGTTGAAGGGCGAGGTGAGAGGGATGGGTCGTCGGTTGTCGTCGTCGTTGGGGAGTCGGTCAGGTCAAACCTCGAAAATTCACTTCGCACACAACGGAGCTGGCCTCTCGGTTGGTTGTGGGCGCTTCGCTTAGCCTGTTCGGGAATAGCTGTACCCTAAGTCCGTTTTCGCCTGAGGCCGAAACATAATTATGGACCCCGGGTTTCTCTGCACTATGACTAATTAATGCATAAGGTTGGCACAAAATTTAGAACATTGGCATGCACCTTCCGGGAGTAGTTCTGAAGGCGATGGGGAGATCTGACATGTCACGACTGAATCTAGCCTACACTACTACAGCATTTTTCTGCAAGAATAGTCATGTTCTCATTACCAACCAGTAGTCTATCTACCCAACTACCGAGGTCTCGTCCCGTCCCAATTATTGTACAGTCTATAGCATTATCATCAATCATCAATTAGGTATAGTTGTTCCCCAACGCCAATGCCCATAACAAACAATCAAAGTGTTGGCGCTCTCTGCAAGCCAACGCAATATCGTACGAATAATGTGTCAATGAAATGCCCGTGTCGAATACCAGGCGGACGTCGCTTCTCAAACTCATCAATAGCTTCCTGTACACCGAAACCACATCGCTCGATGAGATAGCTGACGATCAAGAACCCTGTCCGGTTGAAACCATAGTGGCAATGCACCCCAACCACGGGGCGTTGTCTTTTCGGCTCCTCCCTGCTTTCCATCTTCTCAGTGATCTCTTTCTGCAGCTGATCCACAAACGCAACAAAGTCTCGAACTTCGTCCGGTGTTGGAGGGATCTTGGACACGGTGGGATACTTGTGGTAATGAATACCACCCGCTTCCAGCGAAGCAGGGTTATATACCGGACTCTCATGGCTGATATCGATTACCGCATATATCTCGTCGCGGTGTGCCTGGGAGAACAATGTCGGGTTGTGTTCCTCATCGACTTCTCGCAGCATTTTGAGAGCCACAAATGTGTTGGCGATTCGCTCAGAGACGGGAGGTACCTTTTTCCATTTTTCCAGGTTCTTCACATCCCACTTGCCAGAAGTGTTCAGGTACTGTAGTTGCCATCCAAGGTTCAAACGGTGATCGGCGTGTTGAGCAACGAAATCTTGGATGATGCCGGCGAGGGTGCGGTACGTCGCACGGTCGTAAAGAAGTGCGTGAGAGGCTGGCGCCGGGAGTATCACAGACTTGACTGCGCGCTTAGATTTCTCTAGCCTGTCAATTCCATTTGCAATCTCCTTTTCGTCCTCTTGCGCTTCGATACCAAAATTTTCCTCATCTGCGCGCGGGTCGGTGGTTTTCGGATCTTGTTTTTCAAGCGCCGAGGCATCAGGGATAGCGGCACCACCGTTCGTGTTTACGTCAACAGTCACGCTGGTATCACCGAAGAATTTCAAAATTCTTTGGAGCTCTATCGGTTTTGCCACAGTGTCTGATTCACCTGCGACAAGTAAGACGGGCGTCCGTACGCCGGCCCAGACTTCCCTTCCCGGGAGTCCGCCACTCAGCTCACCATTTGGCCCATTGTATTGGGGACGAATTCCCCACGCCATTCGCCTGTAAACTGCAGTCTGACTCTGCTTGTTATAACGGAGCTGAAGGCCACGTGTGTCGACATCCGCCCCCTCACCCACAAACATTCTGACACTGTTGCTATGAATACCACCCCGTCTATCCCAGTGTCGCCAGATATCGAGGAAGGGAGATTGAGTAAGTATAATACCTCGAGATATCCAAGTGCGTTTGGGGGATGGAGGCGAAACAGAAGGACAGACGGCAATGAGGCCAAGAATATGCTCCTGCAAGGCGTGCTTAACCGGCGATGTTGACGACGTCAGCAGAGCTGAAATCGAACAGCCCAGACCATGTCCGACCAGGACAACTCCCTGTCCTGCTTCTTTATCCCGACGTTGATCAATCGCCGTGGCAAGCAACTCCGCTAAAGCGTCAATTGAATAGGCGTCCCACGATGTAGGTGCGAAAGAAGACAATCCACAACCCGGGAAATCGATCCCAAAACAGGGACCAACGTTAGAGAGGCTTGTGAGGAGGTGATTGAACTGCGCCAGAGACCCCTCTAAGCCGTGTACAAAGACTAGCAGGGGAATAGGCGATGGTTTAGTTGGAAATTTGTCCATCTGTGGATGGGCCCGATAGAATGTCCTTATTGACGGGTACTTCGCGACGGAGGTCGAGTAAGAGAGGTATGTGGAGTGTTTTTTCAGAAGACCTGGGTCTGTGTCGTCGGCTGGGTATTCTGTTAACACCGTACTGTAAACACGAGGCCACACACTCACCATCCTTTGCCCCATCAACTTGGTCGCGGGCGTGTTGATTGGACCTTTGAGGTTCCGACGCACGATGCCACGACCCAGAGCTCTCATACCCGTCGTCCCCCGAGGTTACAGTGCCTTCTGAGTTTTTGCGACAATCTCGGCGGGGGGAGCGACAAGACCGCCCTTTTTTAGTCGAGTGCCTAGAGCGTCTGTGTTGCAGGAACGAGGACAGTAGCCCGCAGCCCACCATTGCGATGAAGCAGCCGGTTAAGAAGACAAATTCGCCCGTCTTTACACTCGGATCTGGGTCAAGCGTATGCAAAGGCAAAACAGAAGTGATGAAAGGAACGAGATCAGATAGAGCGGCAGAGATATGACGCGGAAGGTCTTGTAAGGCGTTGGCATCGGTGTGCCTCAGGGGACCAGCGTGCGGCAAATTAACACTAGTAGACTTCATGATTTAAGTTCCCGGCACTCGACGTTTATATAAAGTTGCTGATCTAGCCTAGAGAGCAACAAAATCCCCGCTTCTCAAAAGGGCCAGCTCGGAACGAAACAGGGGTGGCGGTGATCTATTCTGGAATGCGAATCGAACACTCCACGAGACAGAATCGCGAGAGCTGTTTGGAGGAAAGGCCGCCGATGGCTTAATAGTGAGGCGACTAGGCGGGTCGCCGAAGACAATTGAAACGCGAGGGAGAAAGGCAAATCCTAAGCCAAGCTCCTTCGTACTTTATACCAAATTGAACCAATGAACGGCTGAGGCGCAACACGTTGACCGTCCGGCTGGATCCAGATGGCTGCGGGGAGATTCTTTAGGGTTCCACCCTCACGCTGAAGCTAAGAAAGGACTCAAAGGAGTAGTAGAAGCTGGGATGAGCCTCGGAGGAGGCTCCCACTGTTGTGGGCCAATTGAGTAAGGATATATGAAGAGCTGTTTGCTTCGCGCTAGTTAGCAAAAGTGCATACTATTAGAATAAGAAGCCGCACAATGTAGATGCATACTAAGCAAAGTTGAGAAAGAAAGTGCAGGAGTTGAAATAGTACTTTTTGAGTATAACGAGTGACTTGTGGAACTTGGCCGGACAATCAGCCGGTCGTGTGTAACAATTTTTGACCGGAATTGGGCGCTGGACTTGAGGAAACTCCTTGCTGACGATGACGGCGATGATAATATGAGCCTGTCACATCCGGGAAAGCAGCATCGTGGAACTGCGCATCCAGATCCATAGGCAGGAAGGAACAGCAGACGTAAAAATAGTCAATCACAAAATTGATTTCGCAGCCCAGTCATCGCTGCCCACTGCTGCCCGTGGTCGATGACTCAGCGTTCCACCGTTACGCCCAGTTTCCGGCACCATGGGTCGACTTCATCAAGCTCTCTGATGATCAAGAATAGTCAATTGACGAATCTGTTCCCTCGTTTCACGGTGCTGGTTGATTTATCCACACTGCCAGCTCTTCATAGAAGTTGAAGACAACGATGGGCACCCTTTTTGAGCTGTCTCTTCAGGCCTCGTTATTTACTTCCGCAGCCCAGAATAATCAATACTAATACACAAACTGTAATAGATAACGTCATTGCTGTCGATCAATTTCCACGTGAAGATAAACTCTGTTGTTGGTATCTACTAACTGTACAACGTACTCCGTACTAGTCTGTACATGAACCCAATCAGTTTCAGCATCTTTTGCCGGGTGAGAGGTCAGAGGAGGTAATAATCAAACATTAGTACTAAGTTGATCATTCACCTCACAAGACCTTCTGACTGCCAAAGACCTCCTACACTTAGATACCCCTTAACTTTGAACTTCTCGACGTCTCAGCGCCGAAATTATAGGGGCTGCTATACGCACACCAGCCTCGCCCAACGCACCGGCCTCCGCTAGCCACACACCTCACACCAAATCTAGGCAGCTGGTAGTAAGGACCTCTGGAACCGTGTGCGTATAATAGCCCGCTAGACGCACACCAACTCATTATATTAAGTGCTTGCTTAAGCCCCTGTATACAGGCAGATAAGTTTCTGCACAACGGGTAGACGGTGTTTATACTCCGTAGCGGCCCCTAAAATACCTATATTCTACCATTGGATGGTGCTGGCAAAATTACGGGACTGGATAATAGAGCAAAGTCCAAGTTATACATTCTCTTTTTTTTTTTTTTTTTTCGATTGACCCGAAATGCTTGGTGTATTAATCAAATATCTTCAAAAGAGATCCGTCATGGCCCCGTGGGATGCGTCCCCTACCAACCGCGCATACTTCGCCAGCACACCACGTGTTACATTAGGGGCTGGGGGCTTCCATTCCTTCAAACGCCGCTGAATCTCCTCGTCCGAGACA
This sequence comes from Aspergillus ustus, assembly GCA_000812125.1. Classification (NCBI taxonomy): domain Eukaryota; kingdom Fungi; phylum Ascomycota; class Eurotiomycetes; order Eurotiales; family Aspergillaceae; genus Aspergillus; species Aspergillus ustus. The sequence continues at coordinate 311,223 of JOMC01000071.1, forward strand.
TCCATGCTCAGTTCGTTTGTTTCCGCACTTATTGTGACCAGGTCCCCGTCACGGACGACTGCGATAGGCCCTCCTACTGCCGCCTCTGGCACAATATGACCCACGATGAATCCGTGACTAGCTCCGGAATAGCGACCATCAGTGATCAATGCTACATTGGTAAGTTTGGCACCCATCAGCGCTGCACTGGCCTTTAATTGTTCAGGCATTCCTGGCCCTCCCTTTGGACCTTCGTAGCGGACGATGAGGACCAGGTTTTCTCCTCGAGGAATCAAGCCTTGGGTCAAAGCGTCGTTGAGTTGGTATTCTTTATCAAAGACACGGGCTTTGCCGGTGAACTTGGTTCCTTCTTTACCAGTAATCTTGGCAACTGCACCACCTGGAGCGAGGTTGCCTCGGAGAATCTGGATGTGACCGGTTGACTTGATTGGGTTGTCCAACGGTCGGATAATAACTTGGTCATCAGACAACGAAGGGTGCGAAGCCACATTCTCGGCGAGCGTCCTGCCGGTAATAGTAGGAATATCACCATTAAGGAGGCCTGCTGCAATCAGCAGCTTCTGAACAGACGGGATACCACCAATCTCGTATAGATCCGCCATATAGTAGCGCCCGCTTGGGGAAAGGTCGGCGATGAAGGGGATCTTGTTGCTGACTCTTTGAATATCATCCAGAGTGAGATCTACCCCAGCAGTCCGCGCCATCGCAAGGAAGTGGAGAACGCCGTTGGTGCTTCCACCAAGCGCCATGGTCATTACAAGAGCGTTCTCAAAAGACTCCTTTGTGAGGAGGTCTCGCGGACGGATATTCTTCTCCAGACAGGTTTTGATCGCCTCCGCCGCCTTGACACACTCTCGCATCTTCGACGGCGATGACGCAGGTGTTGACGACGACCCAGGCAATGATAGACCCATAGATTCAATAGCAGTCGCCATAGTATTTGCGGTGAACATGCCACCACACGCACCGGCGCTGGGGCAGGCGTGCTTCTCAAGATCATCCATAATTTCATCCTTGGTCTTGCTCGTGTCCCCTCCATCGTCAGGCTGTCGCAAAGTATCATACGCATACGCACCGGCGGCCTCAAAGCAGGTTGACACACTAACATGCTTCCGGAGCAAATCGGAGTAACCCTTCTGTATCGTTCCACCGTAGATCATTAGTGAAGGACGGTTATGTCTAGCCATGCCCATAACCACACCCGGCATGTTCTTGTCGCAGCCCGGAATAGCAATGCAGGCATCATGATATTGAGCGCAAGTCACGGTCTCAACGCTATCGGCGATAATCTCACGGGATTGGAGCGAAAACCGCATACCTGCACATGGGTTAGATCTCGATCTCTGCCCATTATCCTCGCGAGTATATGAATTGTCCTATGCATACCTTCGCTACCCATGGAAATTGCATCTGAGACACCAATCGTGTTATACTGCCACCCGATCATCCCCTGGTCTGAGATCGCCTTCTTCGCAGTTTTGGCAAGGTCCATGAGGTGCATGTTGCAAGGGTTTCCTTCCCACCACACAGATGCGATACCGACATGGGGACTCTTTGCCATGGCTTCCTTGTCAGAAACGCCGGCAGCGTAAAGCATGGCCTAATCAAGGTATCCTAGTTAGCAATAGAACTAGAAAACTGTAGCATGAAAGAGGCTTGGGATAAGGAACCTTTGCGCCAGGAAAATCATGGCCACGAGTGATATGCGTAGAGTACCGATTCAGTGCAGGAGTGCCATCGGTATGCTTCGCATCAGCCGGAAGAGAAGGAAACTCAATGTACTTCGCTTCCTCCTGTGGAGCTAGATTCGTGGGGAGAGAGGCGTCCATGGCTGGGTATGGTCAGAAGAAGCTCGCTGCTTGCAACGTCAATTGACGTCGCGGGTCCTAGTTTGGATTATATAGGAAAGCTTTTGCGCACCTTGAGGTACGAAGCTCAGCGAATGTGTGCGATCCACATTGGACGAGCCCCTCCAGCCCCTCCAGCCTCTCCACTGGTCGGAGATGCGGCGAGCTCCCACTGGGTCATCGGCGAGGAGTCCGTTGCGGGGAAAACTGCTCTTCGGAGTAAGCAAATTATCTCCCTGCTGATTAGGTGGGCAATTAACCACCGGCAGGTGATCGCTCCGGCTTTTAATAATGGGTCTGAACTTTTATTAGAGACGCCCTCTAAGGTGAGGAAGGTGCGTCCATACGATTTTACCTTCGTAGCGCCTTCCTAGAAGATACCCCGCGAGTAACGCCTTCCTTCGCCGGTTTTCGTACCTTCCTGCACTCCTTTCCTTTACTTTGAATCTGAAGGAAAGCGCCACTGCCTGGGGACTATATGGCATCCAATTTACAGGTAGCAATAGGAAGGGGAGATAGCCTCGGCCGATCGTTCAGGAGAGAACCTTGGTAGAAAGTAGTTCAAGTAAAATATATACATCGTCCGACAAACGGAACTCGTCATTATGAGGTCCCTAGTTCTCCTCTTCAGGAATGAGACATTACCCCTCATGGACGGAGTTCTCGTGTGTTGGCTCTGAGCTGACGCTGATAGAATCGTCCATTGCGAATCCAACGATTTTACCCGATGTAGACTGTCGCGGAGTCTCATCGAGAACATCTCCATTCCATGGCTTGCATTTCTTGACAACCTCACCGCAGCGCAGACAAACCCAGCCTTCACCCTCCTCGCCCTCGAGTTTTTGGACTATACAAACGAAGCAATATACGCAGCCGCAAGGTACCGTCTCATACGGATTCGTGATATCCGTTTGTGCAGACCCAATAATCCCACCAGACGAAGCCATGGCTTCGCCTTCGGTCGCCGCGTTTTCATTGTTATCTTTGTAGCATATCGCACAGGTGCGCTCCGGTAAGAATGAGAGTTCGCCTTGCTTGAGCGTTTGGTAGTCGTCTTCCGTGCTGGTGGTAGATCTGAGGGCGGATGTCGCCTTACGCCACGCTCGTGATACCCATCGGCGCCAACGACTGATTCCGACGAGGGGGAGGAGAAATAGAAGGAATTCTGTGAATGCATGCCAAACCAATTGGCGATTCAAGTATTCGAACGACACTTCGCGGCTCGCTTGTGCGGAGGGAGGGGTGAGGCGCATGCGGAGTAGACGGTCGACCAAGGTTCGATAGCGACCGTTGACGAGGAAAACGAGGAAGGAGACGAAGGCCGCAATTGAGTGTGTCGTGGAAAGGAAGTTCTTTAGCCGGGAGAGCGATCGGACTTCCTGCGATGGCTACATGGGTCAGCATATAGGGCACTGCACTGGGGTCAACAGCTGCTCACCTCTTCATAGCCACCTTCCTGCGCAACAAGCCAGTCCTCCCATTTGTCCCAGGCGTAGCGACCACCCACAGTGAGGAGGCCGTATAAAGATTTCTGTGCTTTCGACGGTGTTGAATGTACTGGCCCTTTACTGCGACTGTCAATGTATTTTAGACTTTGGAGTGCCGCGCCGTAGGATGCGTCGTGGTCCCATATTGAGAGTTTGAAAAGGATAGCGCGGAGAACGAGTTGAATTTCATGTGACCAATCTTCGCGCAAGTGAGGCTAGAACGATCACAGCTTTAGCATTCTATACTCCTATGGGTGAAGCGATAGTAGAGCACGTACTCCGAAATACTTAAGTGCATCCCCAACCTGCCCCTTCAGCAGACCCAGTAACTCCTCGTCCAGCAATTCCGCATCAACCTGGCCAACCCGAAACGCAGGTCTTATCCCCTCACGACCGCTAATTGCATTCCACAGTGAGAATCCCGACTGGGGGAGAGAGCTCAAAGGATAAGGGAGTCGTTTCAGCGCCGGATGGTTGATAGCGGAGGTCCGTTGTTGCTGTGCGAGCCGTCGCTGGGCTTCGGCCTCGCGCCGTCGACGGCGCTCTAGAACACGCTCCTGAGCAGCAGCGAAATTCGTCGAACTCATAGTTGGATCATCATGGGATCAAGCGGCAACAGCCTGGAGGTGAAGTTAGACGCGGCGAACGTGTTATCGATCACGGAAGGCCGCTCCAGCGTCGGTCCGTTCCCCAGATTGGACCGCAAACAGCCGAGGTTCAGCACTTCAACGTGACTTATGCAGCTTAGTAAAATTCCGCACAATTGTCGCTTATACACTTCTTATACAACAAAGCCCTAAAACAGCAAGTATATATTTTCTGTGGTGTACCGAAATGAGATTCCAGATTCTCTCTGACTAAACCATAAGTATCGTGGGTCTGGGAAAGGATACGTCGCCCTTACTTCATCTGTAGACCTTTCACCTGACATTCGCTCGATGCATAGGGACAAGAGCTCTTTATTTTGCCTCCGTTTCTCCTCAAAAATCGACTGTGGAGGCCAGCCACCCTTCAGCATTCCAAGTTAATATCCAGGCATCATGGAAACATGGGCAAGCTGTTGAGCCTTGTTTCAGGTTTGGTAGTTGGCAAATTGGCGTCATGCATGTCCATTTCCTCATTGCTGAATGAGAAAAGACAACAATTGTCCAGGAAAGCCCAAACTCGACCAGCTCTGATGAACTCAATCAAGCATTCTCGGAGAGGAACAATCCCCATCTCGGCAGCTTCTCCGCGTCGGATGAAGTGTTCTCTGGAAACATGAGGTATGCTAATGGTGTCATACGCAATTCTGTTTCCAAGAAAAGTAAAAACCTCATATGCTTTGGCTCATTTAGCCTGTGATTACTCTTTCAAAGCAAAAGGCTTTCTTTTTTTTATCTAACTGGCTGACGTCGTTAGAGAGTTCAGGTTGTTGGAGTCTCTTTCATAATCTTGTCTTTCTGACCATTGTATATATTATCAGCATATCAATCAAAGTATTCAGGTATTGAATACCAAATTCTAGAGCTCCGACTTCCGAAGCCGCTGTTATGAAGCCTGGCCCAAAAATGTAACATAGGATCTTCGCAGTACGTAACTTCTGCCCAATCTTCTTTCTTCATGAGATCAGACGTGGTGAACCACCCCTCGGTTTTCCCAATGGCATTTATACGGGATGGCGGCTCATCGACCGCAGTAGCATAATTACAGAGAGCACCTACGCCGACCTTGACGAGTAACGATAGAGCTCCTGCTGTTTATTGGCAAGAAACCAACCATTTGTACAAGTAAATAGTTCCTTACTATCTATAGATTTGCCTAGTCTTGTTAATAGAATTTTCTGCTGAGACCTGGCAATTTTACCCTAATGAAATATAGATAAGTGAGCTGCTAACTGTCTCTATATTATCTGTTTGAAGTTTCTGACAAAATATGGCATAACATGTGGCATAATTTCTGGAGAAAAAACAATAGGCACAAAATATATACCCACGGCATCTTTCTTTGTCAAGGAAAGGACAGACGGGAGTCAGTTAATTGTTAATCTTAGGTATCAGAATGTACTGTACTTGTCTGAAACTGCTACTAATCATGTGTATTTGGTCAAAGTTGATGTGTTGACCGTTAAGATGTAGTATCTCCTCCTTAGTTTGAGGGGATAATTTCTCCGGCCTGATCCCAAAATCAGGCCGAGGCCAGGCCCACCTGCAGCTTCCAGCGCCCCGCAAACACCCCCCCAGAGTTGCTGGAAACACTGGTCCAGTAATGTGCGCACGTGTAGCGGTCCTTTGAGCATTGGACAAGCTTTGCCCAAGCTGATGGCTGCCCATTTTCTGGTCATTCCTAATCCGGAGAATCATCTGTGTGATCAGAGTGATGCTGATCATCGACCCCTCCAGTTGTGATAGCTCCGCAACCCACCACTAGAACAACGAGTAAGCAGGGGTCCCGATTGGAGTGTGGATAGATGATAGTACAAGGAATACAGCCTTGCGTCTGCTGAGCATCCTCGATCGGGTCCGCGCTACATATTGCTGACATTTGGCTCCGAGGGTCCTTCCCCCTTGCAGTTTGTTTCTAAGCGACCGACGGCCCTTGGTCGCTTTCGCAATCGGCCCTCGAATGCCACCGGTCTTTTTCACATCACAAAGTCGAGAATCAACATGAAGCCTTCCATCCCCATTTTATTCGGGCCTATCGCCTCCGCAGCGGCTCAGATAGCAACCAATATTCAAGCGTCACTATCAGATATTGCGCACAGTGCTGCGACTACCGAGCCCTATTCTCCTGTTTCACATGTCGAGGGACTCGCTTTTAACCGCTTCTTTCAGATTTGGTTTGAGAATATTGTACTTCTCCTCGCGCTGGCGACAGATGGTCTTCAGGCTAAGTGATCTTCTTCAACAGGACTTTGAAGATGCAGAAGCAGATAGCAACCTTCAGTGGCTAGCATCACAAGGGATTGCTTTGTAAGTAAGGCGCTAGCGGGGTGATGGTTAACATCTCAACCTCTGACTTACGCAGAACAAACCTATATGCTGTCACTCATCCGTCGGAACCGAACTATTGTGCTGCAGCTGGAGGCGACACTTTTGGCATGGACAACGATGACTTTCAACGAGTTCCAGCCAATGTTTCGACTATAGTTGATCTTTTGGACACAAAATATATTTCATGGGGCGAGTACCAGGAACATTTGCCTTATCCTGGTTTCCAAGGGTTCAACTATTCGAGCCAAGAGACGTATGCCAATGACTACGTCCGGAAGCACAACCCCCTCATTCTGTATGATTCAATTACCGAGAACAGCATGCGCCTGCGCCAGATTAAGAACTTCACTCATTTTGAGAATGACCTGGCCAACGAGAAGCTTCCCCAGTGGGCTTTCCTCACCCCAAATATGACTAATGATGCCCATGACACAAATATTACATTTGCTGCTAAATGGTTGCGCAGTTGGATTTCGCCTTTGCTCACAAATGACTACTTCATGAACAACACCCTAGTCCTTATCACTTTCGACGAGGACAAAACCTACAAGAAGACCAATAGAATTTTCAGCATTCTTTTGGGAGGCGCGGTTCCTCACCACCTATGGGGTACCCGAGATCGTACATTTTATACCCATTACTCTATCCTCGCCAGTGTTTCAGCAAACTGGGGCCTTCCGTCCCTTGGTCGCTGGGATTGCGGAGCTAATATTCTCGAAATTGTTGCCAATAAAACTGGCTTTGTCAATTCTGATGTTGACACGACTCACCTTACACTCAACCAGACCTACCCCGGTCCTCTCTCAAAGGGGCAGTTGTCTCAGTTTTCACCGGTTTGGCCGAACCCGGTCACTGATGCTGACTGCTCTGCTGGTCACGGAGTTCTTGATATCGTCAAGAGAACTTATGCTGGAACTGGCCCAACTTATAACTACACGAGTCCTTTCCCTTACGACACCAAAAGCGGCTACAATGTGGGTGCCACGGTAAGTAGACCCCATAGCACTGACGCCCCTCCTTCAAATTCAGTATCTCATAATGTTGGTGTTGTTTTAGCTCCGGGGTTCTCCGCGCTTCTATGCTTGAATGTCTTCGCCATACCGTTCTTACCGAGCATGATCTGGATGCTCGATATCTAGAACCATTGCTCTGAATGAAGAAGGGAAAATAGTCCTTTAAAACCAAGTTTATTCACGACTATTTTCCGGGAATAAACTGCAATATGTATTGTAGGGCAGATTCCCTTGGTCATCCGGTGTCCATACTGATGTCAATGTCTGAGGCCATCTTGATCAAGATTGTATGTAACTTTGTCAAGAAGACCACAACATAGGCAGCGGAAATGGCGTAGGTTAAAGTTTTGGTGTTGAGGGATAGACGTTCACTGCAAGTCCTTGTACCATGGAGATCATGGAGATTTGCGAGAAGCTTTACGACCACATACCAACCTGTCATATGTATCAAGCTGGGTTTGTCAGGTCCTTATATTTTACCAGTGCACCGCGTGATATTCCGTGTGAGGTCATCACTGACCACTCTCTCATATAACTTCTACTCAGAGATCGATCCCAGCCCTAACTAGCAGTCCGTATCGGGTATAGTGCCGAGGGTCAAAACCTAGGGCAACCCGGCCTCGGCACAACGATATCCCGGGCTATGTATCCCGCAGAGGTGGGGAGCCAGCATGAAGAAGTTGGGTAGGAGCGTGAAAGGAAAGAGCTTCAGCAACCGGACAGGGCGGTCTGTGTCTCACTTCTCCCGTGCTTCTATGGCTTGCCGCGCTTTGGAAATCACTTGCTTAATTTATACTGAGCTCTAGCTACATCGCTCGAAACCAATTTTCAGTGTTAGCACCCTGCCGCAACTCGTGTTAATCTCCGGAATCTCTCCGCGATGGCCCATGCCATTGAGGTGGCAGGAGAGTCGAACCCTCTCACGCCGCAGAATGTTTTGAACACTCTGGCTCAGGCCTCTAGCTCGGTGCAACAGCAAATTCAGACGGCTACGCAGCAGCTTCAGAACTGGGAAAAGCAGGAAAAGTACTATACTTATCTTCAGGTATGGACTCGACCGGACGTGGCTCTAGGCGTTTCTCAGTCGCCGCTTCTTTGGGAATATATCACCAACCATCTTGAAGGATATCTTTGTAGATCATTCGGTTCCCCACGAAGCTCGATATCTCGCGATTATTCAGATAAAGAATGGTATCGATAAATACTGGCGGAAGACGGCCCCCAAGTATGTGAACGACAACGGCTTGTTTGTTTTTGATCAATTGAGGAACATTGGCTGATTATCTTGAAAGTGCGATTAAGAAACCGGAAAAGGACTATATCAAAACGAGGGCTCTTCAAGCTGGAGTTGTCGAGCCAACCCCTCAATTAGCCACCCACAATGCTTTGGCGCTTGCGAAGATTATACGCTTCGAGTATCCTCTCGACTGGTGAGTGACCACACTTCCTACGTAGTGTTCGTTTATTTGGTGCTAATACATTAGCAAAGGCCAGATGCAATCTCCTCCATCATCAACCTTCTTCGCTCATCTACACAACTTGGCGCAAACCCGTTGCAGTTACCGCGGACCCTCAACATCCTTTTACAAATAATAAAAGAGCTATCGAAGGCCCGAATGCTGAGAACGCGCGAGAGCCTTCAATCCGTATCCCCAGAGATACTTCATGTTCTTGGAAGTATATACGTGGACAAGATGAATACGTGGGCCGCTCTAGTCGAGCAAGGCAATTATGGCGCCACAGAACTACCAGCGATAATTGAGCAAAGCCTTATTTCACTCAAGGTACTCCGACGCCTAGTCATATCTGGCTTTGAGCACCCTAACCGGGACAACGACGTTTGCGACTTCTGGCTTTTGACCCATTCGCAATTTAGTAGATTATTCACATTCATCAGCGGCTCGGCACCGATCCCCGAGGAGGTGCAAATATACATCGGAAAACACTTATTGCAGCTGTCGAAGCTTCATGTGGAGATGGCCAAGGACCGTGCTGCCTCTTTCGCATTACTTCCAAACTCCATACCACTAGTTCAATCGTATTGGACATTGATGGTTAAATTGGGTGAGAACTACAGCGGATTGGGTGCTGACTCGGAGCCGGAAGGCAGAACATTTATGGAAAAGGCCGGTCTTAGAGCTCTCCTTCTCATCAGGGCCTGCGCCAGAATCGCGTTCTTCCCTGCACAAACATTCAAGTATCAAACCCCTCAAGATAAGGAGGAAAAGAAGCAAGCAGTTGAGCTTGTCAAGTCACAATTGTTTACCCATGACTTTGTGGTTCATGTCATGGAACTCCTTGTGACCCAGTTCTTCCGCCTCAAGAAGGGCGACTTTCAAAGATGGGAGGAAGAACCTGAAGAATGGGAGCGCAAAGAAGAGGAGATTGGAGAAGCGTGGGAGTTTTCTATACGCGCTTGTTCAGAAAAGCTTTTCCTTGACCTCGTCACGCATTTCAAGGAGCTTTTGGTCCCCCGACTACTCAATGTCTTCTATTCATTTGCGGGTAAGTTTCTCTGAGTCCTGACTGCAAAAATTCATTTCCTGACTAGTATGCCTTTCTTGAAGACCCAAATAACCGCGATGTCCTATTGAAGGATTCACTTTACTCCGCCATTGGCCTTGCTGCGGCCTGTCTTGAGAAAGATCTCGATTTTGGTGCTTTTCTCCAGTCCACACTCGTCCCGGAAGTCCAGGTCCAAGAGCCTGGATATAATGTTCTTAGGAGAAGGATCGCCATCTTGCTGGGTCAATGGTTACCCGTCAAATCGGGCGAGCTGAACCCTGATTCCATCTATCAGATATTTCAACACCTACTCAACAACCAGGACCCGTCTAATGACCTAGTTGTCCGTATAACTGCTGGCAGACAGCTTAAGCCGGTGCTTGATGTTTTTGAATTTAGCCCTGATGGTTTCAAGCCCTACGCGCCGTCGATCTTCCAAAACCTGATATCTCTAATGCAAGAAGTGGACACCTCTGAGACTAAGCTGGGTTTGCTAGACACCGTGCGCATGGCAGTCACAAGGATGGAGGATAATGTGAGTTATCGGTTCTCAAATTGTTGGTTCGTGTTGGATTCTAATGTTTCTAGATTGCCCCTTACTCTGACCAGATCTTAGCGTTACTGCCACCTTTGTGGGAGGAAGCTGGGGAGGAGAACCTGATGAAGCAGGCGATTCTGACCTTGCTGTCGTCCCTGATTTATTCGCTCAAAGAAGACTCAACAAAGTACCATTCTCTGATCTTGCCTCTGATTCAGAGTTCGGTTGAACCTGGATCGGTGAGTTTCAACCTTGCTATAATGACTTAGTGTGATACTAACTATGAGAAAGGAAACATTGCTTTATCTGTTAGATGAAGCATTAGAACTATGGGGTGCCATCCTTTTGCAAACACCCGAACCCGCCTCTCCCGAACTCCTCTCCCTGATACCCTCCTTGTTCCATATTCTCGAATCTGCATATGATAGCGTTGGGGTGGCCCTGCAGATAGTAGAATCGTACATCCTCTTGGCGCCCCAAGAAGTTCTCAGTGACCGCAATCGCCTCCCTCTGCTCGCCTCTCTCGAAGCGCTTCTACAAGCTACTTCACGCCAGCGTGGAGGTGCCGTCCTTCGTCTGGTGGAACTGATGATCCGCGGCGCCGAAACTGTAGATGCTGGCAGCGAAAATACATATAGCGTCATCATTTGCTCCCTACTTGACAGCTCCATCCTCACAGCTGTACTCGAGGGCCTCCACTCCGCCTACGAATCGAGCCAAACTACCGGTCCCAACAAGAAGCACTCACATGTCTATGGTGGAGTCGAGACAGACCACTTCTCAGTCCTCGCCCGGCTTGCCCTCGCACACCCGAAGCTTTTTGTCTCCGCTGTTGCTGCAGCGGCCAACGATTCATCCATCTCGCATAACAACAACAACAATAACCCACAAGAAGTTGTTCTCACCTGGTTGCTCACCGAATGGTTCGCCCATTATGACAACATCGGCACAGCAAAACAAAAGAAACTCCATGCACTTGCACTCACCCAGCTCCTCACTTTGAATGGACCCAACACACAACCCCCTGCATACATCCTCAGCCATTTACAGTCTTACATCAACGTCTGGACCGATATAATCACCGAGCTCGCGGAGGGTACAACAGAAGGTGATCCTAGCGATCCAAGTGGCGGCGACTACCTCATACTGTGGAACAATGCAGGGACAGGAAAATTTGACGAAACCGAACCCCCAGAGAACACACGAAAACGTGAATGGGATACTACAGACGTTGTCCACAAACTGAATATTCGGCCCTTCGTTCGCGAGCGGCTGCAGTCCTTGATTGTCGGCTGTGGGGGCGAGCAGCGGTTTCAAGAGGATTGGCTACTTAACGTTGATCGCGATGTAGTTGCCGCTTTCGCTGCTCTCCGATTGATGTGATCAGGTTCCAAAACTTTATATGGTATTAACGCTACCTGATTTTAGTAATGTCAACCCCCGGATGTATTCCGATATGCCTGTTCACAGTACTTGGGCCTTGTTAATCCTTGCATACACATAACCTAAATACCCCAATAGATGGTTAAATTGAATTATGAATGTTTAATAGATTGCTCGCGGCATGTCAGACTAGTCGACATTGTCAAAATGGGTTCTGATAGGCGCATTAAACAATGTGTCAAAGGGATAAGGGAAAAGGGAAAAGAGAAAAAATGTTGATTGCGAGTATGGAGTTGCTCATGAGAATCCACACTGACTGGGGTATTCCCGATCTGTCAAGGGCTGCGGGAAGACACTGTTTGCGAGAAGATCTTGCATATCCCAGCCAGGGGCTCCCTCGGTCTTCCAGGTCCAGAACACCCAGCCGTTCCTCAGCTCAAATGCGTCCAGTTGGGCTTCAATGAACCGTCGTGTGTTAACAATCTCTTCTGGCGCCAAACCAGCCACGCTACCCTCGCTCTTGCTTGCACAGGCGCCAATCGGCGCAGCTGAAGATAGGGTTCCTTCATAGCGGACTCCGATCCCCCTGCCATTCAGATACTTGGCGCAGTCAGTCAGAGCACCCGTCCATTCACCCACAATGACTGGTTTGTCAACAGCCGCAAGGTGTTGTGAACCAAACTGGCAAGCGCTGTTGATGTGTTCATCAATGTTCCCCGCAATCTGGCCATTTTCGAAAACTTCGTAGTGGTGTGTATCCATGACGACCCCTTCGCCGGCCAAAAATCCGTTCCAGTCCTCTGTTGGAAGAAACCCGTCATGAAGTACCAAGGTCACGCCGGGATTGTTTTCCTGCGCTTCTGCTAGAGCATCATAGTAATATTGCCGGAGCCCATCCTCATTGACACCCCCAGGCACGTGGGGCTCATTGAGGGCTTCGATAGCTGTAACTACGCCATCATTGTGAAGATATCGTTCTGCGAGGACTCCAAACGCACGGATGGTCTGATCCAAGGTATCCCCACTCTGCCATTGAATAGGTCCCCTGCGGCCACTGTTGTCAAATCCGTTCTGCGAGCCAGGTGCTGGTCAAACTGTCAGCCAAGCCAATACACCGTCGAGTTGTCAACTACTTACCGCCATGCAAATCAACGATGACCTCAAGATTGTTGGCTGCTGCCCAGGAGACAGCTTGGTCGAGATATTCCAGCTGCCCATCCACATAGGGTTCGCCTTCAATGGGTGCGGCTGCCCAATAACCGACGGGAATCCGAACGTGAGTCAGACCGGCCTGAGCAATCTGAGCAAAGTCACCTTCTGTGATGAAAGAGCTCCAATGTTCGGACAATCTGGCTGTGGCCTCGTCCTTCCCTAGGATCTCGGTCAAAGTGTACTCATCGACTGCCCCATCGCCTGCTTCATCAAACAGAGACGGCGTGATCCAGGGCTCGAGAACAAGCCAACCTCCAAGGTTCACGCCGCGGACTAGGCCATCACTTGCTAACTGACGGGATTGTAGACGGCTGTTCAAAATTAGCGGGACCACCGTAGTGGAAGGGATGCAACTAACACCCGTGCAGCTGAAGTACCAACTGACAACAGTGAAAGGGCCAAAATAGCCCCATGCGAAAGGTGCGAGAGCATTCCGTAAGTGTGTGGAGCTCTATAAAGATTGTATTGAGCGGCTGGGAGTGAGATAGAAATGTCAGATGACAAAGTTTACTCTGTGGAATGGCAAGCACCCGCTTTAAATCAGTTGGTGGCTCAGCCTGCGTATGATGGAACGCAAACGAACAATACTACTGATTTCGACTTCGTGCTAAGAACCTGGAGGTAATCTACAGGCTGCTTTTAGAGGAGCAGAGGTTGATCGGTGTCTTGTGACGGATGCAGCAAGGGAAGGAGCGAGTCTGGACGCGATGGGATCATGAAGTAGAACGGGAAGGAACGATCCAGCTGAGCATAAAAAAGCTCTTTTGCTCCGGAGGCGGCGTTTGAATCCGTCTTCAAGCTCCGATCGAGTCTGAACCAGGGATGACTACTCAGGTAAAGCTTAATTGCCTCCTAACAGGCCATTGTTTCCACAACCGACTGCTACAAAGTTGTTGTCGAGGAGTCGCCATGAAGTTGCATCATGCAATGCCTCCGCATCCGGAATACCAGGAGCCTCCCCGCAGAGAGAGCTGCAAAGAGGGCCTCGAAAAGCAAAAAAAAGCTTCCCTAGGACGGGGTTTGCGGATGGACGAATCCGGCGATGTCCACCACGTGATTGACGCTTAACACCCACGAACGGGCAAGTCTCGAGCTTACCATGTCCAAAGTCCTGTGGAGCTGCCATCGAAGGGTCCTGACTCGAGATTTTATCCCCCCACAGTGTGCGATATGGGCCCTTGATCCAGGCATCATGTGACAGACTCCCTTGCATTCAACTTCCATGCCAATTGTGCTATCAGTCGACTGGTGTTTGAGAAATGGCCTAACATTTGTATGTTGGCCAAAGCTAATTCCTACCATTGATAACATATTCAAACTCTACTTGACAAGGCAAGTACCTAATCCACCTGGCGGGAACATCGCCTAATATCGGCTCGTCTTAGGTTGCTATGTACGGACACGATGCCTCACAGTTACCTTTAATCTCTCCGCGGCAAAAACGAAGAGACAGGTATCACCCGTTTCTCTCGCGGTTATAAGTTTATGCTCTTATTGGAGCGGCAGATCTCCACACCCAAAAAGGTGCTCGTCCGCGCTAAACGATTCGTGAAGGTGCATGCCATTGGCTTTCCGGATGAGGTTCTTCCAGGATACGATTACGATCGGAGCCACATGCGGTTTCTCAAGCCCTAGAGCTTCCGAGATCCATTATGCTGGTGGGTCAATCGGATCGACAAAGACGTCATCCTACGAGCGGGCCTCCTAATACTCGAAACATGCGAGTATGGCCTAACGGCCGACAATCATCATCCGGATGGAGTCGAGGCTTTCAGTGCACAGTTCACCTATCGGCATGTTCCAAGCACTGTATAGAGAAGGAGGTATGTCCATTGGTTCATCTTGAAGGTAGTCAAACAAAGAGGAGCTGTACTAAGGGTCAGGGACCTCGTGGCCAACTAGGCCATGTGAGGTCCACAGAGCTTCTCTATGGATAAAAACCTCTCTCCAAGATCGAGGAGGCCGTTTGTTTATTCAAGACATGTTATTGCAACACTGTCCTGAAAGCATGGATGATTTCCTGTTGTAGAAGGAAGCAACGATGTGGATAATATTCTCCGCAGGTGACGACTGACCAGCGCAAAGCATGCTGGATAGGTACCGAACCAAGTGGGTACGATCCTGGAGACTTGGGACTATTGACGGCGTTAAAAACGGCCAGTGGAACGACCCCAAAGGACCCCGAAAATATACCGACGGAACCGAGGGTGAGGACACAATAACAGGCGACAACGATGGCCTATCGGCGGAAAAGCTGCTCACACAGTGCATATGGATAAGCCAGGCTCCTATACCCCTATAGCCTATCGGCAGTTCTCTGACTTCGAGCTCAAAGAAGGCTGAAACCCATGCCCCGATTAGGTTTCGGTTAAATTCCGAACTGGGGACAAACAACTCTACAGAGGGTGCCACTGCTACCACCAGGTTATCCTCCAGGAAGATCGAATTACGGTTGATTCAGAATTGAATGCTCACCTATCGTTGCTCGGTACGGAAATAATTTCGATTGCGGATTCCGCAGGTAGGGACAAACCGGACCGCGTCCAGGACATCAGGCCATATCAGACCCCATAATCTTCGCCAGCAAGCCACCCAAGAACAGCTGTTCCTCCGATCCATCACGCGATAAATCGGTCCAAAATGATGAGTCAAAGGGTCGATCTCTGCTCATCGAATCGTTAACGGCAACAAACTAGGATACTTTTTTTGGTGGTGCTATGTAATTATTTCCGTCAGGCAAACACGCTGAGCGCATCACTGCATGGTCGCCTTCCCAACGAAACAAAGTGCTGTGCAATCTTCCTAGTGCAACAGACCCCTATATGCGAAATAAACAAGCCCCTTCCCTTAAAACCAGACAATATCTCCAAGTCTTCGAGGCATACGTATACGAATCTCGGCGCGCCATATCTCCGTATATCCTCGGCAAAGTCAAGGGGATGGGATAGCTTCTAGAAAAATATCGTGAAGAAAGTCAAGCAAGCACCCTAGTCTCGCCAACTGCATACTATGCGGAATATAGACCGAGCCAGAGCTGCCAGACCCACGTCGGCACGTGTGATTTCATTTGTTAGATATGAGCTATAGTAATATGATCTCCATAATCAGGCCACTACCGCGTCGGAACTGGTGACGACTTTTTTCTTCGTACGCGCCGTGATAGGCTGATTTGTTTTGGATCTAATCTGAAACGGTCAATGGTTTATTCCGATGCAGATGTCATTACAGGTTGATAATAATTTTTTTTCCCTCTGTTTGTTCGCTTCCGTGGATGTAGGTCTCGGGTCGGAGAACGATCGAAGGAGGTGTGTTGATCTTTGCTCGGGTGTGTTGGGCTGGAGTATACTACTCCCTATATAAGACCGTATGACTCCCTCGCTCTGTCCAGGGTCTTATTCTTACTCTTATCCTATCCAATCTTCTTCAAAGCTTCATCTTACAACTTCCTTCCTTCTCTATCGCACCATTTCTCTCTAATACTTACATTCAATGTCACAAGAGAAGCCGGCCCAATTCTTGAACCTCCCTAACACCCGCATCCCTGCTCCTATATCTCCAACAACCATGTCTCCCGAACAGCTCCAACGATTAACATCATCGCCACTCGATAAGCCGAGGATGGCCAACTTCAAGCTCGACGGCCGCGAGGTCAAGCCCATTGACCGCAAGGCTCTCTACACCCGCCTCGAGGCCCGGATCGATTACCTCAAGGATTTTCTTGACTTCAATTCCAGTGCGTTTCACTCCACATTGCCCCTCATTGTTCGCTGGTAGCAAAAAACCTAACCGAAACTGTTCTTGACTAGGTGACGTTGAAGCCCTCCAATCCGGATCAAGGTACATCAAGACTCTGATCCCGGCCGTCGTCAACCTCGTCTACCGCAAACTGCTTGAGTACGACATCACGGCGCGCTCGTTCCACACCAGAGACACGGCATCGACTGCGCCGATTGAGGAGTTCTACAATGAGGAGAGTCCGCAGATCGTGCGGCGCAAGATGTTCCTGCGCTGGTATTTGACGAAGCTCTTCAGTGACCCTACGCAGATGGATTTCTGGCGGTATCTGAACAAAGTCGGGTAAGTAGATCTGTCTCATAGCCAGACTTCTCTTTCAGTTGTTTGGGTTTAGAGGCTAAACTTTTCTTTTTTTTGGATGTAGAATCATGCACACAGCCCAGGAGCGCTTGTACACGCTCAACATCGAGTATATCCACATGGGCGTCTGCCTTGGATATATCCAGGATCTCTTCACCGAGGCTCTGCTATCCCATCCTACCTTATCGATCCGCCGCAAGACCGCCATCATTCGAGCGATCAGCAAAATTATCTGGATCCAGAACGACCTTATTGCCCGGTGGCGCATTCGTGACGGCGAAGAATACGCCGATGAGATGTCGGAATACCTCAACGACGAAAGCAAGGAGGGATACGTTGGCGACCAGAAAATCCTCGGCGACAGCAGCAGCGCTTCGTCCCGCAGCTCAGGCGATGATGACCGTGCCAGTATTAGGAGCGGGATAGCGCCTTCGATAGCGCCTTCGCTGACACCATCAACCGCTTCCGCATGTCCTTTTGCGGACTTTGCAAAGCCAGTCACACAGACCAAGATTTGGGCTGGGAAATAGCCCTGGAGCACTCTAGCAAACGTTGGAAGAGAATTAAAAAAAAAGGTGGTAGACTGGTACGAAGGCATGTCGGGCGTTCTGGGAAGGATAAATAATAAAACCATTGACGGCTATTGCCTGTGATAACCCAATTAGCATTGGTCGGTGTTAGATTATGTTTAGATTTTGGCTCAAACCAGCATGTACTAATTGCATTTGCATAACTCCTCTAATAGAACTTGAAATAATGTGGTTAATCAAACTCTAGTTTCGAACTTTGACGCGCTGTACATGCTAGCAAATCAGTAAGTACCTGACAAGGCCTCAAGTCACATCGGGGACCTGCAGGATGCAAGGCGTTAATCGCATGACAGCCATCTTTGGACAAGAGGGGATAATATAATATCACAATTATTGGCGATCATTGAAACTGGTCAACTGCAGGATTGTGCTTGACTTGATTCCTGAGGCATAAATAACTGTTGACAGTCTGTAAAGCGCAGCACTGATTGGATGATAAAAGGCACCATGCACTCCACAAGCCCTTTTTGGGGGCTGCGCGTCAGAACTTTCTTTTCTTTTAAGCAAGGACTCCCGTGCATCAGATTACTACTATGGATTGCCCTGCAGACAGAAATAGTTACTTTGTCACTCGAGGCAAAAGATGCCATCATCAGAGGGCAATTTCCACATCCCTCGCTGTCTTTCGGATTTACGGGGTTAGCTGGGTTAGCTGACGGCGAAAAGGAAGAGCATTGAGGTTGACAGCAGGTTCGGAACCCACTTACACCCCTCCTATCCGCCTCATGGGGAAGGATGGGGAGCCGATCTCGAACGAACGACACCATGTGTCGGCTCTGGTTCCCCCATGCAAGAGCCGAACTCGCTGCGCAATTCCGTGGAATCGCCGGGGAAAAGTACCATCTCTCCAATAATGAGGGTCCTCGCCGCCATCTTCATCCATAGAACTGCCGGCCCCACGTATCCGAAAGCGGACCGAAATTATTTCCCCTCACTTTGGTGGCTGCAGAGCGGCATCGAAAGGTGGTAGTTTTGCAACGACGGCGGTGCTAGCTTGTCGAACTTTGTACCACTCCGTCCCGCTTCGGGTCCTTGGCTTGTCTATCTTATTTGAAGAGCTTTCCGCTAGATCGGTGCGCAGTTGTCCCTCATCACCTTCCGCTATTGAGACCAAGAAATTCGTCAACCCGCCGCACAGACGATTAGTTTCCTCGAAGGAATGGGCATCACCAATGGCAACAAGGCGGCTATTCCGCTGATCATCAACAACGAGTCCGTCGTTACGGGCACGACTTTCGAAGTCCATAACCCTGCAACGGGCGAACTGCTTGACCGTTGCGCTGGCGCATCTGTTGATGATGCTAACCGCGCGGTGGCAACTGCGAAAGCTGCCTTCCCCAGCTGGAGCAGGACGAGCGCGTATGAGCGCAGGGCGATTCTGACAAAGGCCGCAGAAATCATGGCATCACGAAAGGAGGAACTGGTCCGATATCAGATGGAGGAAACCGGGGCAGGCAGAATGTTTACCGAGAAGACGTTTCAGTTGGGTGTTGACTTTCTGAGGAATTTTGCAGCAATGATTCCCACTGTTGAGGGTAAAATACCAACTATCGCTCAGGAAGGGGAGTCCGCCATGGTTGTAAAGCAACCGTATGGTGTTGTTCTGGGAATTGCGCCTTGGTATGTCTTCTCCTTTGAAGCTGCTATTGCCGACACTGACAGAGTATCTTTCGTGCTTAGGAATGCTCCTTACATTCTCGGGACTCGTGCCATCGCTCTCCCATTAGCCGCCGGTAACACGGCGATTCTAAAAGGATCCGAATTATCTCCAAGATGTTTCTGGGTATTAGGCGATATTTTCCGGGAAGCTGGTCTTCCTGCCGGGTGTTTGAATGTGATATACCACAAGTCATCGGACGCGGCTGCGGTCACCAATGCACTCATTTCTCATCCGGATGTGCGCAAGATTAGCTTCACGGGGAGCACCATCGTCGGCTCCATCATTGCTTCGACCGCTGGGAAATACATCAAGCCAGTACTGCTTGAGCTGGGGGGTAAAGCTTCCGCTATCGTCTTGGATGACGCCAACCTAGAAAAGGCCGCGATGGGCTGTGCGCTTGGTTCTTTTATGCACGTAAGTGGTTTCAAAGATTTATAATCATCTAAAAAAGATGGGTTGGCGGCTAATCTTTCAGGGTAGACGGGTCAAATATGCATGTCGACAGAGCGCATAGTTGTTCAGCGAGCTGTCGCCGAGAAGTTTCAAAAGCTGCTCGTCGAGGCATCCGAGAAGCTCTTCGGCAAGAACGTACCAGCACCATACCTTGTAACTGCCGCTGCTGTGAAGAAGAACAAAGACCTAGTGGCGGATGCGATATCCAAAGGCGCTGAGGTGGTATTCGGAGATCCGAGGGCCAGCGAGTCCTGCGCCAACAGTCTGCGTCCTGTTATTGTGGGAGGAGTCACTAAGGACATGGACGTCTATGCCACTGAGTCATTTGGTCCGACCGTTTCTCTCATCGTTGTAGACAGCGAGGAGGAGGCCATCGAGCTCGCCAATGACACTGAGTATGGTCTCACATCAGCTGTTTTCACCAGCAATTTGTTCCGGGGTCTCAGAGTCGCGAAGCAAATCGAGTCAGGGTAAGTTTGTTCCTTAAATTTCAGGCTTGAGCCGGATTGTGGCCGCTGACAATCAAACTATAGGGCTGTTCACATCAACTCTCTGACGGTTCATGATGAGTCTACACTTCCTCATGGAGGATGGAAGAGCAGTGGGTTCGGACGATTTGGAGGCACTGCTGGCTATGATGAATGGGTGCAAACCAAAACAATCACTTGGGTGGAGTAAATAGATGCACTTGCACAAAACCCTCCCTCCAAAGCCCTCGAGCGACTGGCTCGCTCGAGTTCGCCACGACTCAGTCATACGAACAGCTTGTAAATACTATGATTCGATCAAGAGCAAATAATAATGAATTTTTTGCAACAAGCACCAGGTTTCAATAGTTCGAATGTGGACTCATGGTTCTTCTAGTCTGGTGGATTCCTTAGTCGGGCCTGGGTTTTTTTTTTTTTTTTTCTTGATTTTTTTGAAGGCTTTTCCCAAGCTTGATATGGGGTATGTCGCCGCTTACTCGTCTGTTTGGGCTCAATCAGGGAACATCGTGGTAATGACACACCGCAAATTCGGGTGGCCCATCACGCCCTGATACTCGATACGGGCCTGCTTTAGTATCGCGAGATTTCGAAAGATGAGAGACGTCTGAAGAAATAAAATCCCCAATTTGATATATTCAACGATGTACAGGTGAGATGCGTAGTCGCGCTCAACGGTCCACCTCTTGGCCCCAGAGACTCATCTAGGCCGAGTGAGCCAATTATCTATGATCATTATTGATGAAGTCGAGGGCAAGTCGCCCGAACACCGGAGGACCTTGCTTCTGTGGGTATCCTAGGCTTTTTAACGTTAGTCGTTGGCCGTTAGCTTTGGAATCGAAATCTCGTTGATTGTTAAATTGTTTTCTCGAAAGTTGAAACAAAAGATCTACGGACCACGGAAGCTAAGTTGGCCGGATGCTCCAGAAGCTGTAGAAAGATTTCGGCAGATCATCCGGAGGCAACGGATCTGGATGTACAAGTGAGCGGTGGAATGGGAACAACAATAATCGAGGACGAAGCTTGTGGTTTGCAGAGGGTTCGACGGGACCGTGGACACAGCAACTGACTTCCCGATCGAGGCAGGAGCGCCGAAGCCAGGCGGCAGTCACCGACTTCTCCAACTGCTGGAGTCAGTACTTGCTGCTTGCTCACTCTGCTCAGCCCTGATAGCTGAGGTCCTTAAATCTCAAATAATAACTAATACTTATCTACTCCATATCGGACATTTGATTCCGATCCAGACCGCCACGTTGGCCATGTTTTTGTTTTTATGTGAGAGTCAGCCTCAGGGACCGGATTTTGGCTCCTGTCGGAAACCTCCTGGAAGCGCCGTGGATGGTTAGGTGCAGCTTTTAGGTGCAGCAGCCAGGTGACATGGCGCAGGAACATACATCCGTTTGACCAACGAGAGTCTGCCTTGGATGTTGGTTCCTGAATCGTCAATCAAGAGACAGTCTCCGAATCAACGGAACTCTGCAAGCGACCGCCTTGCGGAGGTTACACGGACGGAAGAAGACGCAACGTCTTTGCCATATGGCGTTGATCTGTGATACGCTGGTTTCTGAATTTCTTTTGATGGTCTCATAAACCTTCCTGGATCTCAAACTCCAAAGAAGATAATAATGCTAATAATAAACTCCAATCTCATCATAATAGCAGGCATCAGTCAGGAATCGGGACTTGGGAGAGTTCCGCGGTCTTTTGGGAGATCCAATCATCGCAGCAGTTTCGTTTTGCTCATTTCGTGCCTGGCAGTGCCTGCTGAGACAATTTGGCTAAACTGGGACTAGGATCCGAACGGCGCGCCACGGACCCAGTCAGGCTGAGGAACAGGAGATGAGCACCAGAAGGATCGCTTGCACATCTCGCCTCGGCAAAACGTGGGATGACTTCATACTGGCATGATCTTCTCGATGATCATTCTTCAGCAACACGGTCTGAATAGGTCAAGGGATACTTGAATTTGATGTGATTGTTGAATTTTAATCGGATGTTGTTTAGATGTACCTAATTGTTATCTTTACAAGAGAAGAAAGTCCCCGGGGACTTGATTTTCGCCAGGTACCATGGTACATCCCACTTAAAGTACGCTTACTATAAATACGAGAAATTTGCCTCGCCAATAATAACCGTGTGCCACAGGCCAAGGTTTTCAGAAGCAGAACGGCTCCATTTCGCGATTGACGCGCCCGAAATTCCCCCCGTCTATTTGTTTTGTTTGACTGAAGTATGCTGGTAGCCACCCTTGACAATGCCCTCTTGCCTGAACCGTGGAACAGCAGATTATTATTATTAGAATTCGACCTCTCATGCGCAGCGGAGGAAGCGTCGGCGGAAGGAGAATAATAATACTAAGTCAATTGATTCTGGCGGGCAATTTGTCGCGAGGTCGAGTCGAGGGTGTGTAATTTCCTGGCTGATGCTAGTCTGAATCTCCACCAATCCCTGATCCAAGGGTTCATCTCGCACTCCTCCAGCCCAGCACTAAATTCGCCTCCTGGTTGGTTCATCCAGTCAACGTCCAACAACGTCGCATTGGGCCCTGTCTGCCCCTCTCCAAGGCCCTTCCCCTGGCTGCTTCTTGTGAGCTTTGTGCCCTCAAGTCACATTCCAAGCCTCAGGAGAAGCGCCAGGCGAATAATGCAGGGTTTTCGGGCTCTCCCACTCATCCCGCGTTGTAGTTACACCCAGAGGACAGTCAATCAAATGGTGTGCCCGACCTCGTGTAATTTCTCGTTCGACCCACTCCCAACATGAGCCGCAGCCCAGAGGGCCCCAGAGCCGGAGGATGAGGGTGTTTTTTGAAATAATCCTCTGGGCTAACACTAGGCTTAGCTCTGTCGTAGTGTGCCTCCAGGCTTCGGGCCTGAATTCCTCGAATTTAATGAGCGCTGCGCCCCCCCTCATCCTCGACCTTTTTCTTCTTCTTCCTCGCTCTTCACCTTCCGTCCTTCAGTCGCTCCGACCCAGTCATTCTTTTTGAATCAACCTCCAGTCTTTTATAAGACCAGTCACTCTTTATCCCTTGGGAATCCTCGGACCACCTTAACGACTCTCCAACCCTATATATCTTCTACGATACTTCACACATATAAACACATCAAGATGCGTTTCTCTACAGCTGGTGTTCTCTCCGCCATCGTGGCCGTTGCTGCCGCCTGGACCACCCCCGACTACTCCCAGGCTCCTACTGGCAATGCCATTATCAAGCCTGGTCTTAACGAGCTCGTCACTGCGGGCGAGGCTTACACCGTCACCTGGGACCCCACCACTGAGGGCCTGATCTCGCTTGTCCTCCTCCGTGGTCCCAGCACCAACGTCGTTCCTCTGTACGCTATTGCTGAGAACATCGCCAACAGCGGCCAGTACGTCTGGACCCCCAGCACCGACCTCGAGGACGACGTCACCCACTACGGTATCCTGCTTGTTGTCGAGACCGGCGCCAACAAGGGCTCCTACCAGTACTCTACTCAGTTCGGTGTCTCCAACCCCCATCAGGGCGAGAGCAGCAGCACCTCCACCTCCACCACTGCTACCGAGCCTACCCAGTCTGGCGTTATCCCCACTGGCACTCCTACCACCCCTCCCAGCGGCACCGTCACCAAGACCACTACCGTCACCACCACGACCTGCCCTGAGGGAGC
Organism: Aspergillus ustus; assembly: GCA_000812125.1. NCBI lineage: Eukaryota > Fungi > Ascomycota > Eurotiomycetes > Eurotiales > Aspergillaceae > Aspergillus > Aspergillus ustus. The sequence goes on from JOMC01000071.1 coordinate 335,110, forward strand.
TCCTACTGCCACCAACCCTACCATCCCTACCCTCGTCCCCAGCTCCTCTGTCCCCGTCTGGACCCCTACCTTCACCCCTGCGCCTCCTCAGTTCACTGGTGCTGCTGGCCGTAACGCCATCAGCCTCGGTGCCGTCGCTGCGGGTGTTGCTGCCGTTCTTGCTTTCTAAATATGGGGCGAAGAGATTAGATGGATGACGTGATGCACTCAACCTTTTTTTTCTCTTTTTCCTTCTTGAACCGACTTGATTCTCCCGTTCGTGTATCTACTTAATGGATCTCGGATTCTCTGGTTGACAATTCTTATATCTATACCTGCTCTAGTCTAATGTGTAAACGTGATGATCTCCTGCAGCGGTCTTCGATATCAGTAGTTCATAATTCGTAAAGTCCCGAGTCCTCTACCCGTACACAAAGCGTTTCCAATTTTCTGCAAGTTGCTCGACCCCTTGCTTCACGTCCCACCCTCGAAGGCCACAAACCTGCCGAGTAACATGCTCCAGTCGCTCGTCCATCTCATCCCCTGCAATATGCAAGTCACTTTCAATGAGCACTCTTTCATCAGGCAAAGCCTTGATCACCGCAACAGACTTATCCGACTGGTGGCCAAAATTGATCACATCAGAGAAGGAGAAGTAGACGTCTGACGGATTCGACGCGTGTAGAAACTGTTTCAGCGTTTCCACCGGCCCAGAGTACGAGTGCATGCATATCCGCGGCGGGAACGGGAGAGGCTGCTTCCCCTGACCGTTATTATTTGACTCTTCCTCATCTTCATCTCCCTCTGCGTCACTCCCAGCATGGGCCCCAGCAGCGCTATGCCGCCTTTTCCTCTCGCGCCGCGAAGCGATTTTCCGCTCATGACCGCTCCAAAGACTCTTGAACAACTCAAATACCGCACCATGCCCCTGCACGCTATGTACAGATACTGGCCGCTGGAGCTCCCCAGCTAACCGCAGCTGAGCTTCCAGAATGGCCTTCTGGTGCTCTATGCGAACCACATGTGGGGAGAGCCGGCGCCCCTCCCGTGACCCAGGCGTCATTTCCCCGTTTCGAAAATCAATCTCCTCCTGAGTCCACGGCTGAGGAAGCCTGAAGGCGCGATCTAGACCAACCTCCCCGACAAGGGCAGCCGGGAACACGAGCAACCGAGACCGTGTTTCGGAGATGAGCTGTGACAGGGGTTTAGGCTCGGGTAGAGAGGAGATGAAGGCGTCGTCGGGCGACGGCCTGAGCACTTTACTATAATGCGCCTTCTTGACCTCGGCGGCCGAGTCTTCAAGGGTTGAGTTACCAGCCGTGTCGTCAATGATCTGATGCGAGAACCATGGATGCCAGCCGAAGCATGGAAGCATGCGCGGGTTCTCGGTGGCCGTGGAATCCTTGGCGAGATCTTTCGCTACCTGGAGGACGAGATCCTGATCTTCGCCTCGCGTCGACATGACTGTAAGTGTGGTCGCTTTCATTCGGGGGATGTCGGCGATGGACGACATTGTATCGGTGGGGTGGCAATGGGCGTCAAACACCCCAATCTCCCATGGAAATTCAGATTCATTTTGAGATTCGGCTTGTTCCATTGCTGAACCAAGGAAGAAAGAATAGAGTCGCTTCAATGGTGCGAAGCAGTAAATAAGGTTGTGTATAAATCCTAGCGAACGAGCGCAGACTGATGTAATCGTTGAAATGACCGTTGTCGAGGCCTCAGGCAGGAACATTACTAGTATGTATCACATGCGTCTCTCCGCATTTCAAGACACTGGCGGCCGTAGAACATCATCTAAAAGCAGGTTCCAGACATCAGAAACTGAATTTATATTATCTATTTTCAGTCATGAAACCCTGCTTATTTTCTAACTCTTATACAGAGCTTCTCTGTGCAACACCTGCGTGAAGATATCAGTATATACCCCGCCTACATGTCCACCTCGCTGATCAACATCCCAATCCTGGCGATTCTCTCCATACCCCTCACAGTCATAGCTTCCTGCACTATCTTCATCTCGACCATCACAGTGTTTCTCCAGCTATGGGTCATCACATTCAGGCTATGCTTCGCGCTTCTCACAAACATCTTCACAATCCCCCAATCAACCAGCTGGTCTCTCCTGAGCTTCACAGTCTCTGAGCCCACTACTCCAGCTAGGCGCCGATCATCAGACTACGGAGCCTTCACTGCATCCATCCCACAACATCATGGCCAGGGCCATAGTCGTCCAACCCTGACCCGTTTGGGCAGCTCAAACCCACTAGAGAGCCCAGAGAGTCAAGAAGGCCCAATCCACATCTTCGACAGCCGATACGCCCACAGACCTTATCTCCGCAAAGGCCTACCCTACACCCATTCCAGCAGCTTCCTAGGGCTAACCAACGGCGAGGAAGACCGGGACTTTGAAGGCCTAGGCGGCTGGCGATGCCCGCCATCCTCCACAAAGTTTCCGGGGTATCGCTCCGGACGCACAACCCCATCGTCCGCTAACAGCATGAGCGACGAAGCGGACGACATCGCCTGGCTCTCAATAAACAGCCGGTTGGAACTCCCTTCTCAGCCTCTCACCCTTCGACACAGCAACAACGCTGAAGCATCAGCCTCAGCCTTAGCACCAGACTCGAACCTCCCCTGGCGCAGAAACAGCCGGATCACAATCTCCGAAGCCAAAGATCCCAAACGAGCTGGGGGCGGCAATCGACATCATCGACGCTCAGCAACAACATCGGTGCTAGCCGGGTATACCGCCGCGCGCTCCCAATGCTTGCGCTCCCCGTCTCTGCAACCACCGCACCGTCACGATCCATACAGGGATCAGGGTATAGCTGTGCGCTCGCAGTCTCATACCTCGCTCGCTGAGCATTGGGCTCTCCATGCGGGGCCGCTGAGGACTTCCCTGAACTCCAAGTCAAATGGCACCGGGTACTTCGCGTTGCAGCCCAAGGAGCCGGGTAGTAGTAGTGGAGCAAAGACGACGAGTAACACAACGCCGAATGAGGAGCGGAAGCCGGCGAGGCTTGTGACGGCGAGCTTGGGTGCCATGTCACAGTATTTGCCTTCTGTGGGAAACCGTTGAATGAGATTTGGGTGGTTTTGAGGGCGTATGGAGTTCTTAAACGCTTTTCTTCTCTTTTACAAGAACGATTTTCCCAGAATCTATGCTGATGTCTGTTGAGCTCGACATGATCCGACCCGTTGTGAAAAGTATCGTAATGTTATTATCAAACGAAGTTACGGCCGATATGTTCAATTATTCATTTCTACTCAATTGCATCCGCAACAGATACCCTAGTCCTTTTCTTAGTGAGTGTGATAGCAGGCCAACAGACACTACAATTAGTCACGCCTTCTAGAACGGATCTATCTTTTCATCCATCAATCCATAATCCCTTTGCCCCAAACAAACCGCTAAAAAGGGATCGCATCGACCCCAACAGAGAAAAAGTGTATGTATATATAGAGCGCCAGTGGTTGAATCTACTCCTCACAGCCGCGATCTCTCCCTTTTGGCTACCTCATCCATTTCCGAAAGCACCGCATCATTAAACTGCTCCCACCCATCCAGGTAAACGTGGTGACCGGAATTCTTGATCATAACGACCTTCGCTGACCCATTGTCGGCCTCGCGTTCTTCGGGCGTGGCCTTCTCGAGAATGCGTCGCTTCTCCTTGATGATCTTGGACGCGGCTGCCATACCACCCCTGTAGTCCATCCAGTCGTGGTCACCGTATAGGAAAACAACAGGGAGGCCTGTTTCGCGGCGGGCTTGATCTGTGTTTGTGGTGCCGGTTGAAGATGAGGAGGAGGGGACTGAGGGTACGGAGGGGATCATCTGTCGGCCGACGCCTTCAATTCGTCGGATGAGTGGGCTGCGCGCGAATGCTCCTGGGGCGAGAATGTAGGCGAGCGCGTACTCGCCGCTGCCGCGCATGCTGAAGATTGAGTATGAGTAGTCGTGCAGGGCTTTGGCCTCGTCGGCGGGGAGGTGAGAGAAGCGGCGAGATGTCCAGCCGGAGACCAGGCGAGGTCCGAGAGGCCCGGCCCACCGGATAAGGCTGAAGGGGGAGATATTTGCTTCCCAGAGGTAGGCAAACCACTTGGGAGTTGTGCGGCGGGGGGGACGGTCACTTGACGAGGAGGCATCGGATGGAGGGCCTCTGAGGAGGATATTGTTATCACCTTTCGGTACGTCGCCGGGAGGTACTGCGGCGGCTTCGGCTGCGATGGCGGCTTGATCTTGCTTTGGAGGCATATCAGCTGTTACGGCGTAGGGGTCCTCTGGGATTCCGACGGGCGAGGCCAGAATGAGCTTGTTAATACGTCCTGGGTATTTGAGGGCGTAGTTGACGGCGATGTATCCGCCTAGACTGTGTCCGAGGAGTGTAAATCGCTCGATCTTGCGCTTGACACGCCATTCCTCGAGCGCATCCACAAACCAATCTTCTGCTTCCCTAATCGCATCCTCGCGCTCCTTGGCCTTTATGCGAAAGGGCGGTCTGGTACTGCGGCCCATGCCGAGGAGATCTAGTGCGTGAAGTTGCCATCCTTTAAGCCGGCTCAGAGGTTCGAAATTCTTGTAAAAGAATCCTAACCCGGCGCCGTATCCGTGAAGCATAACTAAGTGCTGATCCGCCTCCTCCCCAACGCGCTCCACAGAAAATTCGTTGAGCGCCCGATTCTTGCCGTTTAGTTGCACCATGCTGGAGAGCCATCGGCGAGGCCCGTATGGGTCATCAAAGGAATTAGCTGCTACTTCACTCTGCTGGCTCTGATCTGCAGATTGTAGGCTTCCGGATTCCCCGTTTCCGCCATTGGCCGTCTTTCCTGTTTGCAGATGTGTTGGGGGTTGGTGTTGGAGGTAAGGAAGATAGGAAAGGACCTTGTGCTCAGCTGTGGCAGCTGGTATAGAAGACCACTGTAATAGCTGTTAGCAATTCCGCGCACTCTCGTTACAAATACGGGCGGAATAGCTTACCCACTGGCTGAACCCCTCCCTATAGCCGAGGGGAAACCAGGACATTGGTGCTGGAGTCGCACTGGTTCCGCGAGCGGCGTGAGGAAGGCTGTCGTCCGTAGAGCCCTGCTGGCTGCGATCTTGAAACTCCCCTTGTGACGAGTTTATTGATTCGGATGCCATCGATGAGGTCAAGCGGCGCGAGAGAGCGTAATGGGGCGGGATCAAGGCCCAGGATCGGGGTGCTTGGAATGAGAGCAGAAGGAGTCGGATGAGAGACAGTTTGTCGCGCAATTGGCAGAGTAACAGAAGAGAAAGTCTCTCCGCCTGTTACTCGATCTCATAAGAATAGAGGGCGACCCGGATGTAGGCAGCAAAGGGAGGCGAAGTGAGACGGAGAAAAGTAATCAGGAGCGCCAAAGACCGGTTATCCCCGACCCAATCGCACGGCTCAACGCCAGAGCTAAATGAGTAACAGAATGTCGATAACTATTGGTCTTGCAATTGCTGTTCGTGGATTTGTGTTAAAGCAGGAGATATTGTACAACGTTGTAGTACGTAGAAGAAGTTGAAGTGGTGGAGTTCGCCACCTTCGCTCGTTGCTCGCCGAAGTTGGCAGATCCTCCCACTACGTAACCTCTCTGCTCCCCTCTCTTTGCGAGTTTCCTCCATACTTCCTCTCAACACATGCGATGACTGCACCCTAGCCTCTGCGGCGGCCAACTGTTCGTCCTACTTGCTCCGACCCCGGTTTCCTTTTGTCCCTGGCGCCATGGCTGCTGCACCAAGCCTGGACCAGCTTGTCAAGGGCTCTCCGGCTCCGAGTAACCGGTTGCGTTCCTTGTCAGCATCCTCTGCATTGTCCGCTTCGTCTGTAGACTCATTGTCATCCCAACCTCAAACGTACCCTTCTGGCGCATCTGAATCACTCCCATCAACAACTCCGTCTACAACCGATCCTCTTTCGACGCTACCCTCTTCCCCTCCGCAGATCTACCTAAACCTTCTCATCCTCGAAAGCTCGTTGAGAGCCCAGTACTTGGCGCTGCGCGAACGCCGGCGACAAAACACGTTCTTCCTCCTCTTGCTCGCAGCTTGGATTGCATATTTCTCCTATGCTCTTTTCCTGCGTCCGCGCGAAGATGGACGTGGGGTTGGAGGCTCGGTATACTGGGTCGTGGAGATGTGGGAACGGGTCGCGCTCCTCGGAGGTGTGGTAACAGCACTCCTGGTCTGGGGCACAGGGCAGTGGGAGCGAGGTATCCGCTGGCCCCGGCGTTGGCTTGCCATTGCGAATCGTGGCTTACGGACCATGAATACCAAGATTGTGGTTATCCGGGGTCCCTGGTGGCAGGAGCTTCTCTCCTACCTCTCATTTCTCTTTCCGTTCTCTACGCCTTTCTCCCCCTCTGCTGTAGGGAACTTTTACTACCTCGACCGACCCCTATCTGAAAAGCGCAGCGGTCGCGCTTCGCAGCAATACTACTACAACATGGACCCCGAATCCGGCCTAGTGGAGGAGGATCTTAGTCCAGGAGGTGACCATATTCGGCTACTCTTGCTGCCGAAGCTTTTCTCTCCAGAGTTTCGCGGGAACTGGGATGATTATCGCACTGATTACTGGGAGAAAGAAAACGAACGACGTTCTCAGATTCGCGAAAAACTACGCCAACGCGAGCATCAGCTTGCCCGACAAGAAGGCGCATGGTTCTGGTGGACTGGACTAGGGTGGAAAGCTTCGAAACGACGTCGACAAGCTGCAGCAACCCTACACAGGACGATTGAAGGGGACAAGGGCCACCGCCACCACCACCACCACCCGAACCCTAGCATCTCCAAGTTAGCCCACGAGTCCAAATCCCCTCTCCGACGCTCAACACGTTCCGGTTCGCACTCCCGCACACCGTCACGAAGCAGCACCCCCATTGACACAGATGACCGTCCTCCGTCTCGCTCTTCCGCAACAGGCCGCCCCCGCCGAGGAAGCAACACCCCTTCCTCCGCAGCGTCCGGGTCCGAACATACACCAAATAGACGTAGGAAGGGATCGAAGACGCTCAATCGGGGCTTGTCTCCTCTTACGCAGGCGCAGATTCGAGAGGGACTTCGCACGTCGTCTTTTTCCTCTGATGACTCTTCCTCAATAACGGGGCTGTCATTAGACAAGGAGAAGAGGAGGGAAGGCAGCATAGAAAGTTGACTTCCTTTCGTGCGGTGATGAGGATCTAATCATATATTCCTTTATTTCCGGTTTATACCTATTACAGTAGTATCACTATAATCTCAGTTGCATTATGAAGTTGTGTTTCAAGGCACCAATATTCTCTAAATTACCATGGAATGTATGTAAATAGGCTTTCTATTCTGCTTATATGATTATTCCATGTTGACCTTTGCCCATGTGGATATGGAGAAGGAACTGTAAAATGCGCACTGAGATACAACTATCCTACAACTAACTTAGATTAGTTAAACCTGATGCCAGGAACAAAGCTGAGATGCCCCTTACATCTTACATTAAACCATTAACTACCATGTGTAATGCAAACCACCGAGACGCCGGAGAAAAATTCGAGCAATGACATGCCCTGCGCTGTACTTTACTGTATTGTACTCCCAAATTCACTTTATGAGCAGGTAGAAAGAAACAAAACGCATATTTCGACTCCGTTCGTAATTCACCGCCATGCTCAACTCCAAAACAGCTATAATATTGGCCTTCGTTATTTAATATCATCTAGATTCTGTAGACAGTCTCGTCTTCTTCAAGGTACCTGTGAAGAGAAAAGGAGTTTAGTAAAAGGCTAGATAACCTGCACCATGTTTAGGGGTATGACTTACATCAATTCATTCCGCTCGTTCATAGCCTTCAGAGCCTGGATGGCCTCTGGCCGCTGGAAGACATGTGCTTCACCCCGGGAGGTACGTACAGCAGTGTTCACAGCACCGATGAGTTCCTCGACATCGGCTGTATCTCCGGAGGTGAAGAGTTTCGTGCCCATTAATGGACCTAGAGCCTGTCGGAAAAGCGTCAAACGACCAGGTTGGATTGGCTGGGACGAGGCCGCTGTGCTAGGGGCACCCTGTGACTGTGAGGTGTCCGTCTGAGACTGGACGAGCTGCGAGGCAGGCCGGGACGAAGCAACGGACATCCGCGACTGGCTTGACTGTATTCTCTGCCCGCGAGGGCTTGCGCTGTATAGGCCATCTCCGTCAACGGAGACATCGTCGCCGTCTGCATCCATCTCAACGTCGTCGTTTGTGGATGAGCGGGCTGCGGCTGCGTGGGTTCGGAGGTTTCTCCTGGTGGTTCGAGGGGTGGCTAAAGAAGTGTTTGCCGGGGTGTTGTCATCATCATCATCGTCGTCGTCTGATTCAGAATCACTTGCTTCAGACTCCTCGTCGAACGTTGTCACCTTTCTCCTCTTGCGACGCGCATCTTCAACAATTTCTTTGAACATGGCGAATCGCAGGATTGACTCTGCCACCTTAGCGTCCTTCTCCTCAACTCGGCTAGATAGACGTGACTTCGCGTGCGCAGTTGACAAACGGATCAGCGTTTCTAGGGTACGGGCAGTAATGGGAGATGTTCGTCGCTGATTCACTGACAGGTCCTCGTTTCTCAACGTGGAGTACGTTCCCACAATGTGATCAGCAGCGCCCTTGGTCAAGACAGGCTTGATTCTCGACTTCGCATATTGGATGTATTTCTTGATAAAGGGGATGCTCAGAATCTCAACATTCTTCCCCCGACCCCTGCTTGAATTGGCCATGCCGGCATGAAGCATGGCATTGAACTTCTCGAAGACCTCGGTCGGTTGATTTGTGTCCTCGGCGTCATCAATGCCAACACCCAGGGTTTGACCCATCTGCTCCCGGACAGGGGCTCCTTCCTCTGTACCAGGCTGACGGTAGCGGTGCATGCGTAAAACATGCTCTGAGACCATTCTATCTCTAGCATCTTCAATATCATCCGTCACGACAAAGAGCAAATCAAAACGTGATAGAAGCGAATCGGGCAAGGCAATATTCTTGTGCGGATCCTTGTGCGGGTCGTATTGGCCGTAAATTGGATTAGCAGCAGCCAAAACGCTGCAGCGAGCATTCAAACTGGTATGAATCCCTGCTTTGGCAATGGTGACCGTTTGCTGCTCCATGACTTCGTGAATAGCCACACGATCCACATCACTCATCTTGTCAAACTCGTCAATGCAAACCACACCCCTGTCACCTAGGACCATTGCACCAGCCTCGAGTCTGCGTTCACCTGTTTCCTTGTCTGACGTAACAGCAGCAGTAAGACCAACTCCGGAAGAACCTCGACCAGTGGTCGCTATCGCCAGGGGGGCGGTATTGAGAACGAAGCGAAGCATTTGGGACTTTGCAGTTGAGGGATCACCAACCATGAGAATGTTGATATCACCACGTAAATGTGTACCGTTATCAAGATTCTTCTCCATACCTCCCAGCAGCATGAGCAAAATGGCCTTCTTGATATAGTCATGGCCATGAATACTAGGCGCAAGGGAGTTGGATAGCAGTTCAAAGACGTGCTTTTTCTTGGAAATTTTGTTGATATTTCGGATATCGGTATCGGTGATTGTTGCCTGTGCTATACCTCCACCGGATTTAGAGGAGAGCAAAATGATATTGTTCGCCATGACTAGAGTGCGGAAAGTGGACGAGCCTGAACCGGCATTTCGATTTCCCAAGGAACGGTAAATGCCCACCAGCTGGACCCGGTCTCCGGGTTTTGCGCGATCGACCAAATCATCATCAACAATCACATCCACGCTACGGGGCAATTGACCTGCTGGGGCACGCTCGGGCATTTCTTGAATGGAGATGGTTTGGTGATCCATATATGTTGAATAACCGAACTCGGTGATAAGCTACTCCCAAAAATAAGATTAGCGCTATTTCACAATTGAACAGTGAAAATCATACCGGGTTCTGCTCATCATCCTCTTGAGGATAAACGTTTAGACTCGTCGCCCCACTGGCGGTCATTGTTTGGTCTCTGTATTTCCGGGCGAAGAATCTGTCTTTCCGCTCGCTATAATGCACACTCTGTATCACTTTTGGCCGGACTAAAGAACATTTTGTGACAATGCCTTCGAGTGACACCATCCGATTCAAATGTGATGATCCAAGGGTTCTGGGATTGCACGAGAATTCTCCAAACGCCCCGACAAAAGCACAGTAATAGTTCTGTCCTGTGTTAGGTGATCCGAGAGTCTTTACCTAGTGTAGAAGACATACCACTTCATCAGCCGATTCGCTTGAAGGACGACTGGGCAGTGTCTTGACAATATCTTTAAGAGCTCTATCGAATGCTTGGGACCATTCAAACGGCGAGGTAAGAAGCCTATCCCACCAATTAGAAGGATGAACAGATTCACTGTATATTTATGAAGAAGCATACCCATCTGCCATCTCACGGTTGTGTGCTCTGATTTCATCCAGGCTGACCTAAACATAGGGAGGATGTTACTGCACTGTCGGGCTTCGGTTATGCGGCGACGGACTGAGGAGATACGTACCGTCAATCGGCGTAGCTTTCGGTTCAGCATCAACACAATGTCTGCCCGGTAGCTGTATGATTTAGTCAGGTTTCCAAATCAAGTGATGAGCTCTTTGAGGAAGGGGCTTCGTGGACGGACCTGCGTGCTCGGGCATCGCCTGGTGGGAAACAGCATCAGTGAAGCTCCAAAAAGCAAAGTTGTAAGTCAATTATAAATACATACTTGGATCGAGGAACTCGACCGCGGCTCGCACTCGATCCTGAGCGGCCTGGTCACGAAGCTGGGCTCCGTCCATAGCGATGTGTAATTCCGCCGACAATTGAAGTAAAGGACGGGGTGCGTAAGACGTGGTAGGATTGAGAGTTGAGAGGTATAGAAACTTTGAGCCAAGAAGGCGTAAGCCGTGAGTGAAATATGAGGTGGTGACTATTGCAGCCCTGTGATTGTACTTCGTAGAATCACGGAAAAAGGGTGGGATGGAGGATTATTCTTTAGCGACGCGCAGGCCCAATCCAGCAAAATTAAAACGCGTCCCCGGCCAACGCAACGCGTGTTTGCCAGATGACTAAGCCGAAAATAGCCCGCGCCAAGACATTGAGATGGGTTCCCTTCCAAGCCTAATATCCACACCGATTACCGATTCCCGATTCATCAAGTAGATTCAGAGTGGTCTACGTCAGGGCTATTGGTTCAGGTCTCCGGATGAGGTGAAAATATTAGTATCTAGTGGCAGTATGATCTTATGATATATAATATACATGGAACTTCTATATATATATACGTTTATCACGAACCCCGGGGGCTGAAGGCGCTCACATAGCCGGTTGGTGTTCAGGGCACGTCCGGTATGAAGCTGTCCGAATCGTCCATGGCGTTGTGCACTGTTGTGTATTCATCCATGCTCTGCTCCGATTCAGCTTACTCGCTGAAGCTTCCCCAAGAGGCGCGCATGTGGGTTTAGAAGATTGGCGTGGATTTCTTTAATCTCACAGTACGTCGAGGGTTCCATTCCAATATTTTCATATTTGGACGTATCGGTTGTGTCTACAGATTGCCCGAAAGTGGACTCTTAGGAATTAAAATCTCGGAATTCGGGCTCGGTTTTGCTCGTGTAGCGGCGTGTGTCGGAGCTTTGATCTTTGGGTCTGAAGATTCTTTTCTTCGTCCGACCAATTCTCTGCTTCGTGATAATCTTTTTTGGACCAGAGTGTTGGCCGCGTCTATCGAGTAGTCGGCGCCAGGCGCGCCAGTGTTCCCGCAAGAAGGGATATTTTCCGAGTTGATCGATAGTCCGTGGTGCTACTTTGTATAACTCCTGGATTTCCGCCATTCCAGCGGAGATACTCCTCTCCCGTGTTCGAAGTACAGCATTAGAAAGCTGGAAAAGCGATACGAACGTTGGCTGCATGTAATCGGGGTTCTCTTTGAGCCAGTATTTTTTGGTAGTTTTCCGCAGGATATCTGACGGCAGGGTGTCGTCGAGGAGATGAATATCATCAGTTACACCCGAGTGCTTGAACCCTCTTGATTTCAAAAGGTTTTTCCATGACCCGGGAAAGTTGGGCATGAATCTTTCCTCGAAGATCTTGAAGGCTTCAACTGTGTGATCATGCTCATCGGACCTTGTAAGCACTTGCACATATGTGGACCAGTTGAAAGTTGTCAGCGAGAACCCGGCCTCTTCCACGTCCGCTATCAGCTGCTTGATTTTCGGGATCTCACCCCTACCGGCCAAAGACCACATGTATGCCGACAAATGGCGGGTTAGGACGAAACGATAGATCGGAAGGACGCGAGACGTGTATCTGGGTAGCAAACCTTCGTCTTCGGTTTGCGCGTCTCCGCTAACAAGAACGCTCTTATACTTGTTGCCAGCAACTGACGAAGCCGGAGGGCTGGTAACGTCAGTGAAAGGTGTCTGGTCGTCCACTTGAGTGCTATCCAGGGGTAGTCCCATTTTTAGAGCCCGGAGATAGGCCATTTTCCAAAATTGGTCAACCTTCTCGTGCGCATCCACCTTCATGTAGGCAATCATAAATGTCACAAGCATGCGAAACGGAGCATGGTCGTAAGAGTCCGGGCATCCTTTTTTTGTGACATAGTCTTGCCAAATTCTTTCAACTTCCATGAGTGTACCCTTTCTTGCGTAGCTCATCATAGCACGGAAGGGGTGCAGGTGCTTCTCCGCCGCCTCAGTCGCGCCAAGCAGGTGCTTCTTCTCTTCCATACGGTGAGGATGCTGCGGCTCGTCAGGGCCAAACGTGTTTCGGTCTCTTGTAACGACGATGGGACCGCGTTTTGAAATGATCTCGTGAAGAAACCTCTCTGTAAACTTAAAGGAAGCGTCTGGTGTTTTCTCAATCTGCATGGTCATTAAGTCTCGCTGTAGTTGTCGCCTTAAGCCCTGAATCTCCTCGCTTAGGGACCCATGAGGGCCCTTGAACCGTGACTGAAGCTCTCTGAAAGTAGAAAATATCATGTCGCGGTTATTTTGCTTGACGTAACCTAGGAGTAGGATAGTGTACTGTGTTTCCGTGAGGTGCACTTTGTGATTTTGATAAAGTGACTTAATGAGGGAATGCGCGGACTCAATCTGGCCCGCAAGACTTAGACTTAGGGTGAGCGCAGTATAAGTCATGTCATCAAATATGATTCCTGCAGAAACCATGCGTGAGCGAATCCTGGAGATTGACTCCAAATCCAAGCTGTGTGCGTAGGCCCATAGGATTATATTCCACATCCTTGTTCGCGAGCCTGTCACGTTTAAGTTGAGACAGTCCTCTGCGACACGTTCTGCCATCTTAAGGTCTTTCATTCTGCAATATGCTTCTACGACGGGATCGAGCATAGCAGTTGTTAGTTGGACCCCAGACTCTTTGGCAGAAGCTAACAGCTGGGTGATTATTTTGATATCACCACGCTTTCCACATAGTCCAAGCAATATCCCGAACGTGTGCGAGTTAGGAGGCACATTTGCTTTGGTCATCATCGCGAAGCGGTCAGCGGATCCCTTCAAGTCACCACGTTTCGCATATGCAGTAAGCGTAATATTCCAGCAAATGGTGCCCGGCAGAAGGCCCCAGCTGTTGGATATCTTCTCGAACTCGGCCAATGTTCCATCCACGTCGCCGACGCATGCGTGAACATTAAGAATGGGCGCAAGGCTCCCCGAGTCATTTGGTTTCCCATAATGAGAGACCATTTCTTCGAACACTCTGTGAACTTTCGCTACATTGCCGGTTCGGGCCAAGCCAACCAGCGCTGCCCGATATCTTGTCAGGCCAGGTTTCTCTCCAAAATGCGTGTATTGTTCAAGAAAATACTCTATTGAATCAGTCATCCGCATGTCAATAGTCCTTTTCAAGAAATAGTCGAGCAACTGAACCGGGGGTGGATCGTCGTCGCTCATCAGCGACCGGCAGTCCTGATAAAATGTCACTGCACGGCGGATGTCTGACTGTGTTTGGGCATCCAGAAGTATTTGCATTATCTCGTAATAATGTTGTACACCGATAAGCGCGGCAGAATGAAATGTTTCAGCCAGGGATGAGAGAGTTTGTGAAGGCAACCTTTCTATGAAAGCACGAGATAAGAATATGGAATCGACGAGAAAGCCGGCAAGGCTATGTAACGACGCGGCAGCGTCTGCTGACGCTTCTGGATCCATCATGGAATGTTCAAGTGCCCGAGAAAGATCGACGAAATTCGCGACAAGCGACGAAGTATTGAGAAAGGGACCCGAATGTTTAGAAGAATTGGACATCTTGTCTGCAGGTATTAGGAGGCTTTCCAGCCCTGTTATCAATTTCTCCTCGTCCATTTCGACTGAAAACCTGGCTGCCCATATATGAGCAGCAAGAGACCACTCAGAATTATTCACAAAATGGGCTAGAATAGATGCCCAGTGTGTCAGGCCATTGTCTTTCAAAGCATCCCCGCAAACTTGTTTCAATTCATCTGCGTGTCCGGTTGTGAGGGTTGAGTTTATAAGGTGCAAGTAGTCATCACCTGACCGCTGCTCAGGGGAGATTGACTGAAAAACAGATTTGGCCCTTGTATAATCTTGCTGGTTTTCAGACTTGCTGAGCTGTGCGAGGAGACTTCGATTCAAGTCGGACGGATGATCAGCAGCTACCCAAAGTTCCCATGCTCGATCGGTTTGATTGCCAACCCCCTTATTGAGTAAATCGACAAGGGCGCTCTTAGCCAAAGCTTCTTGTCGGTTCTTGAGCACTGAGCTAGAGGTCGTTTCTGGTTGGCGGGTCGTGGTTTCAGAGGTATATGATCGAGTACCACCTAGAACGCTTCGCCTTTTTCTCCGCGAAAGGACGCTTCTTGCTGAACGCGGGAAGCGGGTGACGATAAATTCTTGAGTTCCCGCTGGATACAGGAAATGGAGAAATGGCGGTTGGGGATCAGTTATGGCCGGAATACAGACTGTATCTGATCCGCTTCGCAGTGCGCGCCGGCGCGCAAGTTGCCAGTGAGAATAGTCGGAAATGGCACAAACGTTTTGCCCGGCTCCTCGGAGAAAACGTCGCCCTGCGCTCTCGATGCAACCTGCGGTTCGCTCTAGCATGGCCTCTACAGCGTAGCTGCTCATTGAAATACTTGTCGCAGCACCCTCAGATAAAGCACCATATCGATTGATCCTTCGTCTTTGCCTATCTAGTGAGATAAGAATGTTAGAACATGAGCTTCCCCAAAAAAATGCGGAGCGAGAAACAAACCAGCAAATGGGGTGACCAAAGAACGAGCAGAATAGATACAGCCCCGAAGCGACTGTGGATGTATTGGTTCGAAATAAATGAAGTTTTTTCCACAGTTTCCCAACCCACTTGTCAGCAGCCGCGGCGTAGCTACACGAGCTGTGATGTTGATGAAAGGAACGAAATTATTCTGGGATGACGACCAAAGGTGGCCCGGGCCTAAGTTTCCCCGGGGGCATCTTACGAGTCGGCGGGCGGCCACAAGTCCACAGTCACCACCACACAAGACGCCCCTCACCTGTGACCCAGCTCACTGTGCGCAGCCATGGACATCACGGAGTATATCTTCGCGCGGCGAGAGGAGGTCCTGATAGCGGGAGACTACAACGCATATCGCGCACACACTACACGAAAATTGCACAAGCTTCGCAAGAAGCTCGGCCAAACTACTCCCAAAGGCCGCAAATACACCGCTAAGGCTCCCATCACTGCCGAAGATGTGAGTAAGAACGTGGCGTAAGTTCTTCAGTGATGCGAATGGCACTCTGTATTTGTATTGTGCGAACTAACAAGCCATTGCTGGCAGCAACGTCTACATCTTACTTCTCAGTGCGGAGCGTACCTGGGCCCAAGCGATGCACATGAAATCAACACACTCAGCAGATCCCTCTGCTAAAGGAATAGCAGGTGCTGCTAGGCGTCAAATTATTACTTGCCTAAATAAGGCGGCTGGATCCGCGAAACAGCTGGTTGATGTGCTGGAAGATCAGAGCACCTCGGGTGCTACCGATACAGATGTCCTGGAAGCTCACGCCTACCTCACATCATTAACGGGAGCATCATACCTCGAAAAGCGTAGCTGGGAACAGTGCGTACGGAATTACTCAATTTCTCGGGTTATTTATACCGCGTTGGGCCAAGCGGCGAAGAAGGATGCCTTCCGCGACCTTTTGTCCAGCAATATCGACCCAAGTCTCAGATATGCTGCATATCAGATGAGGCTTCCGCGATCAAAGCCTATCTCGTCCTTGGCCATCGAGTACTTCCCTGCGGATGCCCGTATAAGGTCTGAGGTAGAAAAGGCTGATCCCAATTGCCTCAAGGAAGACGTGGCAGGGACACGAAGGACAGCGGATGGAGAGGTACAGCAACTACCCGAAAATATTACGTGGAGGTCTCGCTCTGTGAAATTAGAGGATGCTGCGATCTCACAAGCACTCGCAGCGGCATCAGCTGAGGAATCTCGACTTACCGCTTGGTTGGCGGCGTCGGCTGGAATCTCCGCGTCCTCTAGGGATAAAGCAACCGCTTATGACAGCGTAATTATTGCCAGCCAGGATGCGGTCGATGCCACCAAGACGGCCATTGACGATCTTACGAGCGAGGGTGTTGATCAAGGTGATCAGCGAATGCAAAGCTTGCAAATCACACGAACAGCCGTGAACTATGCACTGGTAGGATGGAGGATCGGACGCAACCGTGTTTTATGTGGTGAGAATGATGGCATCACATTTGGATCGCACCGGATACAACCATCCAAGGGCAACAAAGCGGCTTCGAAGGAGGAAGAGCCCATTGGGAAGAAGTTGACCTGGCTGCGGGAGAGGGTGGTGCTGTACGACTCCACCTTACAGAGCATCGATTTCATTCTAGAACTGCCGGGTATAGCCGCCGACTCCGCCTTTATCCAGGAACTCGAGGCCAAGCGCAGTTATTTCCGCGCCCTGAGGTAAGACCAACTTTCCCTCCACGTGAACTTGGTTCCGCTAACATCAGCCCCAGATGCCTTACCATCGGCCGCTCCCACAGTATTCTAGGAAAGTCGCAAAATGCCCTGGCCCTTTTCTCCCAAGCCCTTAACCTCGCCCTCAGCGCAACCGCCTCGCTCCAGTCCTCAATCGAGCTGGATGGGCCACCTCAGCTAGACATTGCACCTACCAAAGCCCAAGCACTTGAGCACGAGCTACGGGCCCTCGTCACAAAATACCAGGGCCTGGTCACGCTCGAAAGCATCGCCGCACAAGAACAGTCTAAGTCAACCAACCAGCGGCCGCTGGTCGAACGTCTCCACGAATACTCCGGCGACAGCCTCAACCTCAATAACTTAGTCCCTTATCCACCGGGAATTCAGCCAATCCCCGTGAAGCCGCTCTTCCTTGACGTCGCATGGAACTACATTGACTATCCTCGAGAGGGCAAGGCAGCTGTTTCTGCAGCGGCATCTGCTCCGCAGACCGAGGAGCAGCAACCACCCGCCGATGGCCGGCGACGGGGCTGGTTCGGGTTTGGTCGTTAGAAGTACTTTTTACCATTATAATATGTTCGAGTCTATCCCGGCGCCAATCCCAAATTATAAGATCTATGACTGTGCATCGCTATCCATGTACGAGTATGTACTGTAGCCCCATTTAATACTTCTACCTCACCCGACTTGCGTAGACTTTGACAGATCCGCTTAGAGACTGATCCACTACCTCTGGTACCGGTTCTCATGGGTACTGAGGCAATATTCGCTGGATGCCATATAGTCACTCAGCGGTAGATTCTCGATAGAAGGTGACCCAGACTATCATACAACATTAGGAAGGTCCTACTCTGGTTCTCCGTATTCTGTGACTTCTACAATTATTGATAGAGAAATTCGGTATCCTCGCTAGTCAAGAATCTCATGATTAATATTAATATAAGTGACATAATCTAGGTCGTTCGAAGGCTTCCAGTGTGGCGATTGAAAAAGCCACACCATGCAAAAACAAGTCCGTGTCCCATTCCCATATTACATGGATTGACGTCCGAGTCGTTCTATCCCAAGCAGTCCGCAGCCTCAAGAGAAAGGGTAAACGAAGAAATATATATCCGAGGCGTTGAACGCAGAACCGGCGTTCGGGAAGATTTTTCTCACAGCAAACAAAGAGTTCAAAAACAAAATAGTACACCCGTCGGACATCAGCGCTTATCCGTGGAAATAGATACAGGAGAGAAGAGGAAGAGAAGACCCTTCGGTTGCTCTATCGCCAGGATAGAAATGCCGGGGGTGGGAGCCTCCAAAGCGGACTCGCTCCGAAGGTCCCAGTTATATGAGAGCCTAGTAAGGTTTCATGGCGCGAGGTACGCCATTAGCTCATACATAGAAGGAAACCCCGAATTGCTAGTTAATCATAAAATTCGCTCAAGCGCGAGGGCGGAAAGTAAGCAGGCAGTCATCCTGTTAAAAAGTGAGTTTGAGATAACATATACCGAGGGACGAGCAAAAGCATACCTGAGGGAAGATAGTAGCGAAGACCTTGATCTCCTCAGAAAGAGGGGTAGGAGTGTGTTCCCAGTCCATCTCCATACTGGCCTTGCCAATCATGGCCATCAGATTGAGAACAGCGTAGGTTTGACCAAGGCAGTAGTGAGGACCGGTGCCGAAAATCAGCCAGTTCTTGGGATGCTTCTCAGCGGTACCGGTAACCCAACGTTCAGGGTCGAAAGAGTCAGCATTAGGGTAGGCCTCTTCGTCACGGGTGGCAGGGTAGACAGATGGAATAAGCATGGATCCCTTGGCGACGGTGATCTTGTCGGTTATAGGGAAGTCCTTCTTGCAGACATAAGGAACCATGATTACAGGAGGGCGGTAGCGGAGTGTCTCCTTGACGACAGCGCGGGTATAGGTCATGTTGTCGAGCAGTTCCATGGTCAGAGGTGCGTTGATATCACCGTTGCGCAGGCGAAGGTTCTCCTCGCGGACCTTGTCCAGGATCTCAGGACGGTCCGCCATGAGTTGGAACAACCATGTGCAAGCAGAGCTGGTGGCGTCTTGCGACGCGAACAGAAAGGTAAAGATAGTCTGGGAGACTTCGTAGTCGGTGAAGTCACGCAGAACCTGGGGAGGCTTCTCTGACGAGTCAACAGCTGCGCCTTGGGCGATCTTCTCCCGGTATTTGGCAGAGTCTAGCTGAGCCTTAATCCATGCATCCATGATACAGCTGACTTCTCCGCCAGCAGACATGCGAGCTCTACTCTTAGCAGCGCACTTGGCAAATTCTTCGAGAACCATGTCCGCGGCCTTCTTTCCGTACCAAGTCTTGGTGAAGGGTAGGATTATAGGGAAATTAACGAGTTCCATGGCAGCGGTGATGTTGTAGTAGTCATCGGAAATCTTCATGATAGTCTCATCGGTGATGTAGTGACCAACGAAGGTACGGCAAGAAACAGCACACATCAGTTCGCGGAACTCGGGCATCCAGGGGGTCGGAGTGTGGTTGGACTCCTTGGACTTTTGGAGGAAGCGAGCATAGTAATCGTTGTAGACCTCCTCCATGCGAGGGAGGTAGCAAGAAAGCGCGGAACGAGTGAAAAGATTGTTCAAGCCTTTGCGGAAATCCACGTGCTCCTTACCATCTAAGAAAACCCAATTGGTCTTGCCGAGCAGCTTGTGTGCGGCATCCACGACACAAGGTTTAACGTAAGTCGGAGAGTTGAAAATCTTTCGTGACATATCACGAGTCGATGCGATAACGACAAACCTGTCAAAATGAGCGTCGTTAGCTCGCGCAAACAAGAATGCGCCTGGAAAAAGCCAGCAATTCGCGAAGAGTACTAGAAACAT
The DNA here is from genome assembly GCA_000812125.1 of Aspergillus ustus. Taxonomy (NCBI): domain Eukaryota; kingdom Fungi; phylum Ascomycota; class Eurotiomycetes; order Eurotiales; family Aspergillaceae; genus Aspergillus; species Aspergillus ustus. The sequence continues at coordinate 354,874 of JOMC01000071.1, forward strand.
ACTTGTGAAAGACCGAGACACAACTCAGCTCGCCACTATCCCATTTGGCCTTGTACTCGTGGAACTTAGGGTTGACAGATTGGAGAAACGGTCCCATGAACGGGAGTTTCCATGCTGGGCCAATAATGGCACCCTTAAGATAGATGTATCGGACTGCGAGAAGGGCAACAAATTAGTCACTGGCAAGCAGGACAGCTCGAGAAAAAAGTCATCGCTTACACTGGTCGTAGGCAACGGCGAGAGCGAGCAAAGTGATCAGGGCTTTCCAGACGGTCAGACCGTTCAGGAAGTCCGCGACCAGACCGGCAGGCTGGAAAAGTGAAGGATAGAGTGTGGCATCAGCCGGAGGGGAGACAAAACTCCCATTGATCTCAGCCATTGTAAGCAATTGAGCGGATCCCAGGAGAAATCTTCGAGAGGAGACACAGGTAAAGAAATCCTGAGGTCAAGAACGAGGCTCGATCCGGAAAGGGGGGAGATTCAACGGATAAGGAGGAAATTTGTAAAGTTGCGATGGAGAAAGCAATAGATCCACTACGGGAAACCGGACAACCCAACCACGCAACCAGGCCCAGATGCAAGTCTCAACAACGGCCAGCACGGCACAAAACAACGTCTTCCTGTGAGAGAAGGAAGATTAATTATCAAGCAACTGGAGTCGGCGCGTGTGCAAAAATGTACCAGGTCCCTTGGAGCGGGGATGGCGGGATCAATAATACTCCGTAGCTTCAGGACCTCCTTTCTCCTTTAATGGGGGCATCGGAGACGGGTGAGGCTTGATCCATACCACCATTTACAGGGTAAATTCTCCATCTCCCGAGCTTCCCACCAATAATTAGCTCCAAATCAACAAGAACTTTGAAAATAAATCAGGGCTCGAAATCACTAATACAGTAAGATACCGTAATTAGACGTCGCACGGGCCAGGCGAGCGACTCCTCGAAGCCAATCGGGACCTGGAGAAGCCGAATCACGTTAGCAAAATAACTCAGGCCTCAGGCATCAAGGGGTAGCTGGAGCCACCGAAGATTCTTCGAACAACCTTATCTCTACTGACTGGACCCCCTTGATCCAGGGATTCAGGGACAATTGAACTCTACTTCTTAGGGCTGTCAACTAGAGCTGTTGTTCCTCGAACTGACGATGTGGGCAATTTTGAATCTTGCCGTTATAATGTTAGTCCACATGATGGACACCTGATCAACTGATGTCAAGAGCACCACCCAACATAACAGCGCTGATCAAGACTTGATACATCGAGGAGCAGTATTATTATCCACAATGACGCTCGTCTGTTTAGTGGAAATTTCAAAACAGTTTCATTCCATTGGTCATGAAGCTTTACATACAGCTACTATCATGCTATGCCCATAACAGCACCTTTTGAAAGATGCACTAGACAAACTCTACCAGCTACGCACGAGTGTTCCTTGTTCATGTGACTAACTATCGAGATGCTCTTCCAACAGAAATCACAGTACAGGTTGCTCAAACGCTTGCTTTACCGCTTACACCTTGTAGAACGCCTAGACCTCGGCCAAATACTCAGCTGATGTGTGAATGCACAGGCTGGCGTTGGTGTGTGTGCATAAGAGACCCCTTTTATTAGTACATCCCCGGCTTATACTGCTGATACCTAATAGTTCCATAGCTTGATGTACTCGCGCATTCGCAAGTATAAAGGATGTTTAATGTTATTAATGACAAATATATAATGACCTATAGAGTTCTCGAGGTAGGTAGTACAGTTCACCCACTTTTTCGGGATCCTCTACGCTCAGGTTGGGATGCTGTTAACTAATAGTCTGAGTTATAGAGACGACAAGGGTGTTCAGGTACAAGACTCGACGCTTGGGTACTCAAGATGCCTGGTTCTGGTGTTGCACTGCCTTGAAGACTGCGTCATTGATACTGTGCCATTGCATCAAAGGCGTGAGGACAAGGGGCTCCTCATGATCCCAGTAAGAAGCACTCCTGTTGACACCGAGTGTTCCCTGTTCTTACTCCGTGGTTATCTGGAAAAGGTTTCCATCCCACAGCACAAAAAGCACATGACGTGGACTGCAGCTGCAGACGCGATCCAACCTTAACTGACTTGACACAGCCAACAGGCTCCAGCCCTACAAACAATAATAGCTACAAGGTCTCACCTAAAATAGGTCTCGATGATGCAAGCTTCCATCCACACTCACACAGCAGAGCGTTTGGTTGCAACATTGAGAGGCCGCAGACAGTCCAAAGCAACCCTGATCCCGGATTGCAGGAAGTATCAACGAACGCCACTTTCTGTGGTGTCTCCAGCAAGATCTCTTCGTTTTCTGGCTCCAGAAACATCTCCAATCACACCGACCAGCTAGGCTTCTTCAGCGGCGATCGCCTCAGCCAAGATTCTCTATTGGATCGCGATTCGTATTGGGTAAAACATGCGCTGGGGCCGTGGTTTCTTTAGACCAACCATTTTTCCTCCGGCGTTTGTCAACAGATGCACACATCAGGCGCTGGGGCTCTGAAGGATTGGAATGGTGACTGAATACGAAGGGCTGGATAAAATGTGTCACAGGCCGTGGGGTTGAGGTGGAAGTATAAACCCCCAGATGCGCGGCCATTGTTGAAGATCGTCATCCGAATCGAACATCAGATACTCCATCTCCTCAATTCATCTCATTTCTACTGCTCAGGCAGACCTCCAATATGATCACCCTCACGCTTATCCCCAGTCTCGCAATCCTGGCAACAATCTCCCAAGCTACCATCTTGAACAGACCCGCTATCAAAGACTCTACTATCCTCCGATCAACCGTCAGCTGCACCGCGTGTCCGGACAATGACTGCTACAAATGCACGTATGGCCTTGAGGATAACCTACGAGCCAACACCGGCGGTCTCGCATGGATCCGCAGCCTCGTCGGCTTCCAGCTTCCCGAGAACCTGGACCCTTCCGACGTCACCGAATGCACCATTCAATTTCCAGCCTTTACGAGACTCCCCCAGTATGACTTTAACCTGACTGTTGTCCCCGCAGTTTCGTCCGACTGGGATGAGAACATCGTGAACGGGAACAATGCTCCTGACTCAACCGACGATGTTACTCTCGTTCCTGTGCCTGCTTTGACGAATCCGCCTCTACTTGATGTCACAAGCGCGTGTCAGAATGCCGATGGGAATGGACAATTCTCGATATACTTAGGGGCAGCCTTTGGTTCGTTTGAGATTTGGTCGAAGGATTCTGGGAATCCAGCTGTTTTGCATATTACTTTTGGCGAGGACTCGGACTAGATTGAGCTGCCTGAACTGCTTCTAAGCTTGTGCATCGATCATACTTTAGTGGTCCGTATTAGGAAATGTATTGGCCAAACTTGGAAAACAAACATATGATGCTCAAGTCGAGTTCCTCCTGAGGAATATATATCTCCTGCGCCCTCGAGGCACTTAGGACACGGGAGAGAGTACAGTGGTTGCTCGTGTTAGCCGACCGATTGTCTCTGTTTCTTTGGGGCGTACAAAGACAAACAAGTGGCTTTTAAATAACAAGTGTTTAGACAGATCTTGTCGGTGGGAAAGACGAGGTATGGACGAATTCTCTGGCTAGCCTGTGCGACATGAAGCTATAATTTCCTGACTATATTCTATATGAGGCTGTTGGAAAACTTAGTTTTAACTGATGACAAAGGTGACAGGAACCTTAAGCTATATTAAAATATCGACAAGTTTAATACCTGTGGATTAGAAGCGTACCTCCCTGATTCCTATGAGCCCTTGTCGCTCCTTCTCTAATGGTAGTTTATCATATGCAGGAGAAAGTACCCGTGCATATCCAATGACCCATCTCCCGGTTTATAGTCACTCAGGATCGACAATCGACTGTCATCATGGACTTGCTCGTCAGATGCTCCAGCCTCCGCATCTCTTATCCACATATCCCTGGAGCAAGGGTTGGTTACCTGCATACAATGCACCTCTATGACGTATCCACCTATGTTCCAGAAAGCGCATATATCAATCATGCGCCCATAAACGTTACCGACGCTTCATTTTGTCTCGTCTCTCTCGGATATACCCACATTCAGCACCCAGAGCTCGTGAACGTTCAGGTGTGGCTCCCGACGGATACATGGAATGAACGATTGATGGGGACAGGCGGCGGAGGCTTCCACTGTGGTCTATACCCTCAGAACATGATGGCCATGTTGGGTGCAGTGGGGGAGGGCTATGCTGCCGTGTCGACGGACTGTGGTCACACTATGGTGTAGGATCTCTCATGGCTACTTGAGTATCGGGTAGAGTCGATCTACATCTGCTTGAAGATTTTGCTTCTGTCTCTCTGAATGATGCGGCGCTCATTGGCAAAAGCATTGTGAAGAGCTTCTATGGATGCGAGCCTACCTACTCGTACTTTAGCGGGTGCTCTCAGGGTGGGCGTCAAGGGATGATGCTTGCGCAGAGATATCCAACTGCATACGATGGCATCGCTGCTTCATCTCCGGCAATATACTTGCCGGAGATACTTGTCAGTGGCTTCTGGACACAGCTCATCATGAACCAACTCAAAGTGTATCCACAATCGTGCGAGCTAGAATACCTTACCACTATGGCGGTCCGCGCTTGTGGTGATCTTGATGGGGTTGTCGATGGGATAGTCACCGAAATAGACTCTTGCAACTTCAACGCCTTTGATCTGGTTGGGATGCATTTTCCATGCGGCAATCAGACCGTGACGCTCTCCGAGTCCGCTGCAATTGTTGCATCTGCCGCATGGCAAGGATCCTTCTCCAAGGACGGCAATAACCTGTGGCCTGGGGTTGACACTGTTAGCAATCTGATGAGTAGCTTGTCTTCCCAGTGCTCTTCTACCGGGAAATGTACTGGACTTCCGATAGCCTTTTCATCAGACTGGATACGACTGGCTGTGAAGAAGAACCCCGAGTTTAACCTGGACGGCGTGACGCAGGACGAATTCATGCGTATCCTCAGAGCGTCTATCCTAGAGTATGCATCTATCATCGGCACAGTTGACCCTGATCTCACGGAGTTTCGTAACCGTGGAGGAAAGATGCTTAGTTTTCATGGCTTGGTAACTCGCCATAGCTTAAGTTTGAGTTTCGCTGTCGCTAACCAAAATTTAGGCTGATCCAATGGTCCCATCAAGGGGAACAAGACGCTATTTCGAGGCTGTGGAAGAGATAGATTCACAAGTAAGAAATTATTATCGCCATTTCGAGGCACCGGGCCTGGGGCACTGTTGGAGCTTCTTGGGGTTCTACCCATCTACGATATTCGATGATATGGTAGCGTGGGTCGAAAGGGGCAGGAACTAAGCTATTTGCCGGCGTCTTTCATTGATGAAGACGGCACCGAACATGAAGGAATCTTATGTTCATATCCAGAGAGAGCTGTATATAACAGATCCGGAGACCCACTGTCAAGGAACAGCTACTTCTGTGCCGCAGGAACGCTCGACCTCGCGGATAGGGATGACCTGTAACAAGACTTAACCATGTCTTATTCGCACAAGATGAAAATATTATAAAATGTTTGGGTCAAAAGATGGTGAGAAGAGAAAGCTACAACGTTGTACAGTAAGGCGGTGGGGCGCATTGATCGCTGACTTCACCCGAGGCAAACCGACAGCTCGCTAACTCTTCTCAACGTCATCTCAGGTGCAGACACGAATGCCGGACTTGGACTCCGAGACCTTTCCTGCTTTCCCTTGATTCCCCGCTTATACAAACAAGCAAGGCACATGGCCTCCTTACCCTGTATTCGGGGACGTCCCAGCGAGGTGGCATCCCTGCTCTCCCGCACGCCCAAGTGCGCCCTCACGAGAGACTTTACTGTTACACAGAACCTCTTCTCCGCTCGACGATTCGGAACAGCAAGTCTCGCTCGTCGCGCGAATAATAGCAGAATAACTAGTCACCCCCGGACAACCTCATTCCGGATTCTCCCCGCCCAACAATTTCAACACCCATCTACATCAATTCGACGGAACAGCGGAAAGAATGGCGCACCTGCATTCCGGCAGTGGGGATTTGAAGATGTACGTTCAAAACCAGCGATAGCTCAATAGGCCAATGCATTATACGAAACACTATAACCTATACTAATAATTCTTCCTAGATAAATGCCGCTCTCCCCTCATCTGCAGATACCCCTCCCTCAACTCCTCAGAAGAACCTAATCTTGATCGACGTCCGCGAACCTGTCGAGCTCTCCAGCACAGGCATAATCCCCACAGCCGTTGCGGTCCCGCTCGCATCCCAACCCGATGCGCTCTTCCTAACCCCCGATGAATTCGAGACACGGTTTGGCTACCCGAAGCCCGGGGCTGCGGCGGAGGAGCAAGAGGGCGATATTGTGTTCTACTGCAAGGCCGGCGTGAGGGCGAGGGCTGCGGCGCAGTTAGCGGTCCAGGCGGGGTATGATGCGGAGCGCGTTGGAGTTTATGATGGGTCTTGGTTGGACTGGGCTGCCCATGGCGGAAGGGTGGAGAAGTGGGAGAGGGATGATTAAGTTCATAATATTGATGTTTTCTGCTTGGGAAAGAAGTGAAAGGAGGCCTGGTGATGGGGACTGAAAAGTACACTGGACAGGAAGGAGGATATATCCAACAAACCGTGTGATGAATTCAGTCATAACAAATGTAGTTAGGTATCAGCTACAAACATATATTTTAAGTATCATCCTATTGTCATGTACATTTCCAGAGCCAAGGCAAGTCAAACCGTAACCACCCGCCCACGCGCATTTCATTTTCTGATCTCGTGGCGTTGTCGTAGCTTATCCGTATCCACATAAAAGGTCGTTTCGAACGGCCTTTTGTCCGAGCCATAATCTGTCAGCTTGGTTAGACCGACACGGGTGAGCCAAGTACAGATTTTCTGCCTTTGTGTCCGACACTGGTGGAGGGGGGGCTCGGAGCTACAGGTTCAGCAGCATACAGGCCGATCATGGAATATCAAAAACGGGCTTGAGCTTCTTGACAAGGGCCCATTCCTCCATGGAGACGTCGGCACGGTAGAACTCCTTGAGTGTGTCGATACTGGCACGGGAAATCTGGGAGTACAATGTGTCGGACTCTTCAAGTTGACGACCGTACATGGGCTGATTGGCGCCTTCGATCTTAACAGCAACAGAGGGCTGGCCACGTTTGCAGACTGGGATGGCCTTGTGGTCACGTTCGATGGAAGAGCTGAGGATAGTTAGTGGTTGGTATAAGCAGGGAGGGAGGTGGGG